>ONZH01002123.1:0-48248 GCA_900303285.1 Rhinella marina | reverse complement strand
TCGCCTGCTCCCGCAGTGGTAACCGGTCACTCTGTAGTCCATACCATACAGGGCTATGCTAAATTTTAATGTGCTTCTCCTGCTCCCACGGTGTAACCGGTCACTCTGTAGTCACAGCCATACAGTGCCATGATAATTTTTATGTGCTTCGCCTGCTTCCGCAGTGTTTTTCTTTCACTTTGTTGTCACAGCCATACAGGGCCACGCTAAATTTTAATGTGCTTTGCCTGCTCCCGCAGTGTAACTCGGTCACTCTGTAGTCACAGCCATACAGGGCCACGAAAATTTTAATGTTCTTCGCCTGCTCCTGCAGTGTAACTCGGTCACTCTGTAGTCACAGCCATACAGGGCCACGATAAATTTTAATGTGCTTCGCCTGCTCCCGCAGTGTAACTCGGTCACTCTGTAGTCACAGCCATACAGGGCCACGCTAAATTTTAATGTTCTTCGCCTGGTCCTGCAGTTTAATTCGGTCACTCTGTTGTCACAGCCATACAGGGTCACGCTAAATTTTTATGTGCTTCGCCTGCTCCTGCAGTGTAACTTAGTCACTCTGTAGTCACAGCCATACAGGACCACGCTAAATTTTTATGTGCTTCGCCTGCTACCGCAGTGTAACTCGGCAATCTGAACGAGTCTGACCCTGGGGCCGCTCATGTACTGCCCACAAAGAGGATTGCGGGGCCTACCTCGGTCACGGTTTCTCAGACTTATTATGCCTCTTCCTCCAACCCCTCCTCCTCCTCCTACTCTCAGTTACCATCCGTGAGCACGGCGCCTTCAGTCGGTAGCACTAGGCGCAGTAGCAGTGCCGTGGGTAAGCGCCAGCAGGCGGTGCTCAAACTGCTGAGCTTAGGTGACAAAAAGCACACTACCCAAGAGCTGTTACAGGGCATCACAGCGCTGACCGATCTGTGGCTGGCACCGCTGAACCTCAAACCAGGCATAGTTGTGTGTGACAACGGCGTAACCTGTTGGTGGCTCTGCAACTCGGCAGACTCACACATGTGCCATGCCTGGCCCACATATTCAATCTCATAGTTCAGCGGTGTTTTTAGTGTTTCGCCTTCTACCTCACTCTAACTCGGTCACTCTGTTGTCACCGCCATACAGAGTCACCCTAAATTTTATTTGTGCTTCGCCTGCTACCTCACTCTAACTCGTTCACTCTGTTGTCACCGCCATACAGGGTCACGCTAAATTTTATTTCTTCTTTGACTGCTACCTCAGTCTAACTCGGTCACTCTGTTGACACCGCCATGCTGCGTCAGGGTAAATTTTTGGGTGGCTCCCCTGCTACCTCATGTAACTTGGTCACTTGTTGGTGTCACCGCCATGCTGTGTCAGGCTTTTCCTGCGTCGTGGGGCGGTTGATAGGACAGCAGTGCCAGCATGGGCATAGGTGATGGACCTTCGTTGCACCTAGTTGGGTGCTTCACTAACAGGTGATGGGCCTGTGCCTCGCCCTTCTTGGTCTATGTGATTGCCTTGAGGGTCACCACCAGGCTGTTGCCTGAGAATTTGGGGTAATGGTGGGATTAGGCAGCCTTGTGGTAATGGTGGGATTAGGCATCCATGCATGCTGTCCCTGCTGTTTCCTGTCCATTTCCATGGTGTTTCCATCATTTTCTGAGGTTTCCAGGTTTTCACCCAGCCTTCCTTAGGCAGAGCCTTGGTCCCCTGCAAAAAATGCTCAAGTCTCCCTTTGACTTCAATGGCTCATCTCTATTTAGGATGCCAGGTTGCCTGGTACACCATGACTTGATGATCTTCCGGATTGAACCTCCAGGCTGTTAGATGGAGCATCTTCAGATTGGGATGAAGGATTCCTCTCTGGGATAGAAGATTGGGATGCAGTGGAAGCTTCCAGAAGATCAATGCCAGGGAAAACCACGCTCTGCATTGCTATTGCTTCTGACTTTTCTTCCAATATTGGGGATTAGAGGAAGAGTAGGGAATACCTATTCCAGTTTTGCCATCCTGCTAGTAGATAGACCTGTAGTCAATGTTTGCTTCTTCAGATGGAGAGAGCAGAACTGTCCTAGCTTTGCATACTCAGTTGATGCCATGGCATCCAAGTCTGCTCTGGAGATTACCTTGCATTGATTGATGATATAAGGAGCTTTAGCACGCTCATTATTTCTCTGGTGGAGATTGAGTGGTATGTGGTGAGGTGAGTGATTTCTCGTACCATTTTCCATCTCCTCTCTAATGAAAGTTTCACAGACATATCGTGAGACTTCTGCATGAGGCCCAAAAACCATTGATGTTCTGTGTTGGGATCAGGTGTAATTTCTTGAAATCTATTAGAAAACAGTGTTCTTGTAAAACTTGTATTGTTATCTGCAGATCCTTCGACAGTAGAGTTGTAGAAGATGGTCTTAGTAGCCAATCATCTAGGTAGGGAGCCACAATAACTCCTCTCAATTTCAGGACTGCTGATAGGGTCACTTTCATCGGCTGTACAACGACTTACAGCCGTACCCTGATAAATTTCAGGGTTATTGCCGTTTGTCTTTGGCGGCCTTTGATTGTTTGCTGGTGTCTCTGCGTTCTGGGCTGACTTTCCAGGACACCACGATGAGGCGCTGCATTGGCCCTGAGGAACGTCTTCTTGTCACCTTGAGGTAAGTTTCATCCTACTTTTTTTTTTTTGTTTTGTAATTGAATAACGAACTAATAATTCTTTTATTAGTTCCTGGCGACTGGCAACTCCTTTGCGTCCTTGCACTACGGGTTCCTCCTGGGAATCTCAACCATTTCTGGGATTGTTTGCCACACTTGTGAACTTATGTGGCAACAACTCAGAACAGCGGTGATGCCCCAACCCAAGGCAGAAGATTGGCTCCGAATTGCCGATGGGTTCAATCAATCAGAGCAGTTTGCACACTGCATCGGGGCGTTGGATGGTAAGCACATTCGTGTGAAGAAGCTGCCTCGCTCAGGGTCCCAATATTTTAATTACAAGCAATAATTCTCAGTGGTTCTGTTGGCTTTAGCTGATAGTAACTACCGATTTATTCTTGTGGATATTGGGGCCTATGGAAGCACAGCAGACGTCCCGCATCTTCTGTTCTTCCAGAATGGGTGAACGGCTTTGTTCCAACCAACTAGCCCTGTAATCGTGGCTGATGAGGGGTTTGCATTATCTCCTCATGTAATGCAACCTTTCCCAAGACACGATTTGGATGACCAGAAGTGCGTATTCAACTATCGTCTGTGTCGTGCACATCGATATTTTGAATGTGCTTTCGGAATACTCGCCGGTAAATGGAGTGTTCCTGTCAACCTTGCAAATGAGTCCGCCAAATGCCACCCTGGTGATACAGGCTTGTGTGATTTTACACAATTTCACCAGGATTCATGATGCATCCTCTGAACCTGAAGCGGCCCCTTTTCCAATGGAGGAATCTTTGGAATTGGACCAAAATCGGCATGGAAGACCTGGAACGGCTGGCCTAGCAGTTCGAGATCTCTTTGCAGATTTCTTCATCCTGAGGGTGCATTATCGTGGCAGCTGGTCAGCATTCGTGGTACCCGTTAAACTTGGTTTTGGGCCAAATTGTTACCAAATTTGGAAAATTTTATTTTTTAGATAGATAGTGCCCCATGTTTTAGATTAGATTAGGGACCCACAAGATAATGAGGACCCTTGACGTGGGCTTGTGGGCTAAGGTGTTTGTGGAAATATTTAAAATTAATTTACATATACAAATACCTCATTATTGTACCTTAAAATATTAATAATTTTGAAAGGTACAGCCCATCGGGATCCTAGGCCCAAGCATTAATGCATGCAGCAAGAAACCACACTGAGCTTATATGCTCCATCGGCAGTAAAATAAAGATTTACAACACATTTGTCTTGTTTTTTTTTTCAAAAAATAATTTGTCTTGATATACAAAGTGTTAAGTGTGCAGGAGGCCTTAATCCTACTCATGTTTCAAATATGTTAGAAAACACTGCCATAAAGTAGTGTATGCCATACATTACAGCAGTGCTGTGGCACGGCATTAAACCACATGAAAGCTCAACATTCGTGGTGTCAATGTGCGTGCATTAAGACCTATATATGCTGGCTGCAATATCGGCAACGGACATTTCTACCATGTCCAAATCGCAGTCTGCATATGTTTGAAAATGAATAATGTTTTTCATGTATTTAGTTTAAATTTTCACTACAAAGGCGGGTTGCTTTTACAGGATGTTCCAGTTTGTGAACAGCTGGCCGGATACATGGTGTTTTATGAACATGTATCCGCCCGGCTGTTCACACAGTGGAACAGCCTGTTGTAGCCCCGCGATGTTGTTGTGATTTTGTTTTTTTTTTATTTTAAAAATTAATTAAAAAAAAAAATACAGAATTCTTTAAAAATTCAACTGGCTGCAGACTACACTTTAATGGATTCTGCACACAAACATGTGCTGCGGGCCACAAACTGCAGCCCGCAATGCACGGGCACTCTCTGTGAGGACACCCCATGTGGATCTTGGCCCCATTCCCTTGAATGGAGTCCGCACTACACATCTATGCGTCTGCACTGTCAATTTTAAGTGCTTGCGCTATTTAATTGCGTTGCAGATGAACGGCCTGAAACACAGAAGCACACCGTAGTGCTTCCGTGGTGTTCCAATACGTGTCTCCACACCGCATGTCATGGATTGCGGACCCATTGAAGTGAATGGGTCCGCAATCCCTGATGTGGGGAGCAGACGTCCAGTGCCTGTTTTTAGAGGACCCGCCGTATATGGCCCGCAGGACAGCCACGGGCAGCACACGTTCGTACGCATGAGCTCGACTGATAAGGGCTCATGCACACGAAATTGTGCTGCCCATGGCCGTTCTGACCATGTATGCTCCACCAAAAAAGTGGAAATCATAATGGTCAGTATCCATTATATAGTGGTTATAAATTGACCACAATAAATCACTAAACTTATGAAATAAAGACAGACATTGGTTTGAATTTGAACCAAAATAAATATTTACTTTAAATAACTTGTAAAATAATATTAAAAATAAGTTATAAATTTCAAAGGTCTCTTGTATAACTGTAGCCGGAAACAGGATATGAATGGGGTGGTGGGGGGGCATGTAGAAAAGGATGGGACGGAGGAAGTGGAAGGGAGTTGGCGCTCCGCCTGCCTGATAATATCGACTATCCTCGTTAGGATAGTCGGCCCAGCAAAAAGCCTCAAAAGGGGTGCCACGGTGGACATGCACAAACTATGCCTGTCCTGGGGCACATCATCAAGTAATGGCCCCAGTCCAAGCATAAGCCTGTCCCCACGGCTGGCAGGCTTATTCTTGGTCAGATACTCAAGAACCTGAGCATCAATCAGTTCCTTGGTAGCCTGACCAGGAAGAGCCCTGGCAGAAACCCTGCTCCATTTTGGAGCTCTTTGAGAAACCTCCTGAGTTTCCGGCTCCTCAACGGGGGAAGTCGATATTTCAGGAGGCGGGGTGGGTCAGGGAGGGGGGGTAAGGGGGGCAGATGATGGATCTTCGGGGGACATCTGGGGTTGACTGGGGCCGGCCTCCTCCTCTTCGAGGTTATCAACAGTCCTAAAAATGGTTCACAAAAAACCATTATAAGCAAATTACATTTCTAAAAATTGAAAAAGTTACCTTAAAAAAAAAAAAATTACTCTCTTAATACAAAAACTGGCTTTAAGAAGCTCAAGTGGCGACTATATAAATAGGGCTTCTTCTTGAGTGCTCCCTCGCCAGACCTTAGGGGAAGTTTAAGGGAAGTTTCTCTCTTGAATTGGTCGCGGGCGCTGTTCCATCTGGTTTTTAGTTGCTTTACTGTAATGAAAAAAATCAAATTTGTAAAAATCATATTATTCCTCCTTATAAACAATTTAAATAACATAGATGCTCGTGCAATCATATATTCAGGAGCAGGCTGGCTAGGCCCAAGTCAGAGAACTCGGGCCTAGCCAGCCTACTGAAGAATATAAGATTGCACGAGCATCATGACAGAACATCCATCCGCATGACAGAAAAAGAAAAGCAAGCAGGCATACATGAGAGGCAGTACAATGACATGATGCTCGTGCAATCATATATTCATGTGCAGGCTGACTAGGCCAAAGTCAGAGAACTCGAGCCTAGCCAGCCTGCTAAAAAATATATGATTGCACGAGCATCATGACAATATGACAGACATGATTTTATATATAATAAATGTACTTACCAAGATTCTTGCGCTCTTTGGAAGATGCTTTATCAAATTCCTCCTGACGGACACCCTCAGTGACATCCAACCACGACCGATCCTTGCGGACACGGTCATGGTAGAGGTCGCTTCGGGTGTCCCATAATTCGGGCCTTTCATGGACGAGGGTGATCAGTTTCTCCATGGAAAAGGACATTTTTGATATTCAAAAAACAGCAGCCAACAGCAGACAGATGTGTGAGTTTGCAATGATCAAATGCCTCTGGCAAGAAACCAGTTGGAGACAGACTATAGTCTGGAAAATGTATCATTTTTGGGGTCTGGATTACAGCCAAATCAGAATATATGCATATATACGGACATGGATCCGCAAAAATACGGAAGACGGGAGTCTTCTGTAACGTTCCGCATTTTTCCGGACCCATTGACTTGAATGGGGCTACGGACGTGTTTTTGCGGCAAAGTATAGGACATGGTTCATTTTTTTTGCGGCCCATCAGCCGTGAAATACGGCTGTGGAATGCACACGGTGTGCATTCCGCATTTCTTCCTCCTATGGGGAAATGAATGGGGTTCATACCTTTTCGCATCGATCCGCAAAAATGTGGAAAGAAATATACGGTCGTGTGAATGGGGCCTAAGCATTCAAACCAGAAAGGGTTAACTCTGCAAACAGTAATGGTTCTATAGTCTAATACTGACAGGAATTTAGACCACACTGGAGCCTGAGATCATTATGCAGCTATAAATACTGACAGGACAGATCCTTCAAATCCAGCAGAAAGGCTCAGTAAAGAGCAGATAACAGCAGTTTGCAAAGGGTTAACCCCTGAGAAGTACCTGCGAGCTCCAGCAGTCACGACAGCAGGGCAATAAGACTTGAGATAAGCCATCACAGGCCGGCAAGCCATACTTACTCTGACATACAGAGGCTTGAGCGGTCTGGCACACTGCACCTGCAGCTTGAATCTGCTGGGAAGATTTACTCCACACTTCCTGTCACTGGGCTTCCATGCTGGGCTTCCATGCTGGGCTTCCATGCAAGCTGCATTAGTCCTGGCTCCCCACAGCCAAACAGTGCATGCACCAGCGTCCCTGCAGTTGCCGGGTAATGCCCGGTCTCAGTCTGGCATGTTTGCACAAACTATGGCGCCTCATACACCGAACTATGGCGCCTCATACACCGAGGTGGAGGATAGTGACAGCGCAGTGCGGCAAGGGACATGGCCTGTGTAAAAGATGTGCGGTGGATTACCACCCAGGGGAAAGGCACCATCTTAGTACACCTTCAAGCTGAGGGACAGAGACCGCTCCCTGTATACAGCTTGGAAAATTATATATCTTTCCAGGATACAACATCTGTCTCTTCTGAACCTAAGAGAAAGAAAAAATACAAGGAGGCTTCACTGGTGTCAGGGTTTTATGGGTGGACCTGGAGTGTGATTGGTTGATTAATTTAGTTTTAAATACGCTTGTTAACCTGTCTCTTCTGGTTGTACCTAGGGGAATAAAACCCATATGTATTTGTGCTGCCGTAGGACGTCCAGGAAATAATCTTTCTCTTGTTTTCATATAATTGTTATCATAGTTTTTAAAAATTCTTTGGATTCTATGGATACTATTTACGCCACTTCTACATCAAACCATGCGTACTGCTTTTGGCTACAATGGAAAGTTCTGGAAATTCACCTGCAGAACTGTCCTGTGTTTCTGTGAATAAGCTTGTGCACATATAGTCCTCCACTATCACAATTCTTTATTAAATACAGCATGTTGGACACATTCACACACAACAAACTGAAATGTCATGTCTAAAGAGTATCTTTCGTCTGGCCTCATTCATTTCTTAACCACTTCAGATCTGTGCCATTTACCCCCTTCCTGACCAGGCCTAATTTTGCAAATCTGACATGTGTCATGTGGTAATAACTTTGGAACGCTTTTACTTATCCAAGCGATTCTGAGATTGTTTTCTCATGACACATTGTACTTCAAGTTATTGGTAAATTTGAGTCGATAAGTTTTAATTTTATTTATAAAAAAATCCAAAAGTTAACGAAAATTTGAAAAAATTCACTGTTTTCTAAATTTGAATCTCTCTGCTTTTAAGACAGATAGTGATACCTAGAGATGAGCGAACATGCTCGAAACGAGCACTGTACCGCTCGGCTCCCGTGCGCTCGCATGGGCACAAGCAGCCGCTTCCGTCCTCCTGCGAGCGCAGGGGAGCCGAGCGGTACAGTGCTCGTTTCGAGCATGTTCGCTCATCTCTAGTGATACCCCATAAAATACTTTTTAATTTACATTAACAATATGTCTACTTTACGTTGGCATCATTTTGGTAGTGTCATATTTTTTTTAAGACAGTTGAAGGTTTAGAATTTTAGACGCAATTTTTGCAAATTTGCAAAAATCAACTTTTTAAAGGACCAGTTCAGTTCTGAAGTTACTTTATGGGGCTTACATAATAGAAACCACTCATAAATTACCCCATTTTAGAAAATACACCACTCAAACTATTCAAAACTGGTTTTAGAAATGTTGTTAACCCTTTAAGTATTCCACAGGAATTAAAGCAAAATAGATGTGAAATTTCAAAATTTCACTTTTTTTCAGATTTTCCATTTTAAACATTTTTTTCCTGTAACACATCAAGGGTTAACAACAAAACAAAACTCAATATTTATTACCCCGATTCTGCAGTTTGCTGAAACACCCCATATGTGGTCGTAAACTGTTATTTGGGGATATGCCAGGGCTCAGAAGGGGAGGAGCAGCATCTGCATTTTCTAACATGGAATTTTCTGTCATGGTTTTTAGGAGCGATAACGTTTTAATTTTTTGTGGACTGAGCTGCATGAGGGCTTATTTTTTGCGGGACAAGCTCTGCTTTTTATTGGCACCATTTTGGGGTACATCTGGCTTTCTGATCTCTTTTTAATCTAATTTTTGGGAGGTTAACTAAAAAAAAAAAGCAGTTTAGGTGCATTTTTCTATATTTTTTTTACATCGTTCACTTGATGGGGTAGATCATGTAATATTTTTGTAGAGCCAGTTGTTACGGACACAACAATACCAAATATGTCTATGTTTTATTTTTTATTTTTTTTACGCTTTACACAATAAGAGCATTTTTAGAAAAAAATCATGTTTTTGTGTTGCAATATTTCAAGAGCCATTTTTTTTCATTTTTCTGGCTATGATCTTGTGTGGGGGCTCATTTTTTTGTGGGATGAGGTGACGTTTTTATTGCTACCATTTTGGGATGCATACGATTTTTTGATTGTTTGATATTATGTTTTTAAGTAGGTGAGACGACAAAAAAATGTTTTGGCATAATTTTTATTATATTTTTCTATGCAGTTCACTTGATGGGGTAGATCATGTGATATTTTTATAGAGACCAGTCGTTACGGACGCGGTGATACCAAATATGTATCTATTTTATTTATTTATTTTTATTTGTAACTTTTTTAATGACATATTTGGGGGGAAATTATTTTTTTTATATGTGATTTTTTTTTTTAATAATACTCTTTATTATTTTTTTAATTGTTTTATTTTTTATTTTACACTTTGTGTCCCCCATAAGGTCATACAAGACCTCAGGGGGACATTTAACCTCACTTATTTATTTATTTTTTTTTTACACTTAATTTCTCCTGTAACTGGGGCTGACATAGTTGCCCCAGTTACAGGGGAAATACATCCCCAGAGAGGCTGTACAGCATAATACTATGCTGTACTGCCTTAGTGCAGGGCTGATCGGGTCTATGAGAGACCCGGCAGCTCCTGCACTCTCCCGGCCCCGGCGATCACGTGACCGCCGGACCGGAACAGGAAGCGCAATAGCGCTTCTTGATCTGTATACAACGATCTAGAAGGCAGGGACCCCTGGGAACGGTTCCTGCCTTCTTTTTGGGGTACCCCACTGTGCAGCTGCACGATTAGCGTGCAGCTGCTATCTCTGAATGGACGTTCAGGCACGTCCTTTCAGAGATAACTAACCACTTCCCGGACGTTTATATACTATGGGCAGACGGGAAGTGGTTAAATCATTCTGATCAAATGAAAGCTGAGATCTTATTGGTTACTATTGGCAACAAAGCCAGTTGTACTGTAAGACAATTTTGATGAATGAGGCCGATAATCACTATCCTGTACAAACCACAAAAGGAAACAAGGTTATGTTTTTGTTCCCCTCCCTGTAGAAAAAAAACCCCTGTATCCACTTTTTCAGTTATTGCAGTTTCATGCCATTCCTGTCTTGTATTGAGCTCATTGCATAAACACCCACCGCACAGGAATGAAAAGTAAGTGAACTCTTCAATTTAATAACTGCTGGGCCCCTCTTTAGCAACAATCACCTCCATCAAACATTTTATGTAGCTACAAATAACATATGCACAACATTGTGGTGAAATTTTTCACCATTCCTTCCTGTAAAAATGTTTCAGTTCATTAGTACATCATGTTTTTCCCATCCGTTTCATTCACCATAGAGTTCCATTGTAAAAAAAAAAAAATAAGTATACGTTTTTTTTACTATTTAAAAAAAATCTATACTTTTTTTTACCGGACTGTGCAGGATACAAGAACGTGGTGTGCTGCATTTTTGTATCCTTTTTTTCTAAATATATACGTTAAACAGAGGCATAAAACCTTACATGCACAGCCCTTTTAAGGTCATGCCACAGCATCTCAATAGAATTAACATTAGGACTCTGAAACTTCAAAACCCAAATAATTTTTTTTAAACCATTCTTTTGTCAGGATTCGGGGGCACTGCGGCCCTCCAGCGGATGTTGGGTGCGGGCGTTCCCGTGTCCTGACGCTATGCGGCGCTCATCCCGAGTGCAAGCCAGAAAATCCTCTTGTAACACTTAGGTTCCTATGCAAACAATATATACTGTATAAACTAAGACCTCATTCTGATATGATAAAATCTGAGACTCTTAGCCAATATATTTTGATCAAAACACATCTGTGCCCACCTACCCAGCGTCACGGTGGTCTCAGGTCAGGCAGGTCCTACGCTAAACCTAACTATGCCGTTGGGCATCTATATCCAGGAGCATGGACACCGCACATATAGGTGTGTTGCTCCTAGTAACCTCTATGTGCATACAGCAACCAATGAGAGGAGGAGCAAACACACCTATATGTACCACGCAATCAAGGCGCTCAATTTGATAGGAAGAGCAAAGGTGCACAGGAATGCTACTCAAGATAAGCTAAGAGCGCATTCACACCTGAAGGTGCCACTCCCTCAAGTACATGTTATAAACTAAGCAAAACTCACAGAAACAAAAGGATAAAAAAGGATAAAAAACATCCTGCATGATGTGACAATGATTGCGGATGTCAGTGGCTATATATATCAAAGTAAATCCTATAGGGTTAAAGGTTTGGCTAGTTTTGCTAGTTTTACTGGCAGGCGTCCCTGCCAGTAATTTTGGTCTATTCTAGGGTGTGGCTGGGATCCCTGCTCCTATCACGCCTTGGGGCTGGGACTCTAGCCAATATTTAGTTTCACACTCGCCATTCATCTGTGCCTGCTATAGAGCCTTGTGCCTAAGCTAGCTACTCTGTGTTTATCCGGTATTCCAGTGACTCTGTACCCTTTTCCCTGGTTTCTGTTACTGTTACCTACCTTTTGTGTTATCCTCTGTTTATTCCTTGCTTGGTTCCTTTACCTTTTACCCCTTCAGTTCCTGACCTGTTTAGGGTTGTTCCTGCTGGTGTTTTGTTTTGGTTGTTTGTCTCGTGTTCCACTTTTTTCAGTGTAATTGCAGTCTTCGGTTGTGGCCGGCCTGTTAAGGAGCCGGGTTCCCCCAAAAGGCAGGGACAGTGGTTTGGGAGGAGTGTCAGGGCCTCACTTTGTCTGTGTCATTTGTGTCCCCCTGACCCACTCCTCACATCTTTACTGATTTACTTGTGTGCTATGAGTCTTGTTTTGTTTCATCACCCAACATCTATTTAGCTTGAGGTCATGGACTACTTCCCTTACGTTCTATTGTAAAATATTTTACTACAACATATATGGGTCTTGTTTTGTTTTATCACCCAACATCTCTTCAATTTGAGGTCATGGAGTACTTCCCTTACGTTCTATTGTAAAATATTTTCCTACACCATAGAATTGTTTCCTCAATGATCATAAGGCATTTAGGCCAGAAGTCAGCAAAGCAGACCCACACCATGATATTCCCTCCACCATGCTTCGAGTTGGGATCAGATTTTGGTGTTGATGTGCAGTGTTCCTTTTCCTTTAAAAATAGAGCTGTAAATTTGGATTAAAAATTTCCACTTTTTTTTTTTTTTTTTTACATAAAACGCTTTCCCAGAAGCATCGTGGAACTTATTTGTGGTCTTAGGCAAACTTAAGATGGGCCACAATGTTTTTTTTTTTGATCAGCAGCTGCTCCCTTCATAGTCCCCTTCCATGAATACTATCCTTGTTCAGAGTTTTTACTAACGGTTGACACTTGAACAGATTTTTTCACAGCTCGTAGAGTGTTCTGTATGTTTTTTGCAGTCTCCTTTGGGGTTTTCCTCATCTGTTTTAGGATTGGCCATTGTACTTTTGAAGTGATTTTAACAAGATGCCCACTCCTAAGGAGAGGAACAACGGTCCTAAATGTTCTCTATTTGTAAATAATTTGTCTAACCACCGATTGATATGCACTCAGGTCTTTAGCAATGTTTTTGTAGCCTGTTCCAGCTTCATGCATTTTTATGACAAATCATTTGAGGTCTTCTAAAAGTTGTTTACACTGAGGCTGGGTGTTTAGATTGACACTTGTCTGAATATTTTGTTAGATTATAAGACTACTGACATATGGCTTTTTACCTATGTTAGTGTTGACTAATCTGTTACTTTCCACAGCCTTTGTTTATTGTTCTACTAATATTCCAAATCTCTGTAGATGTTTTTATTGACTGTCAGCCAGTATTTTCATTTTAAACTTGCATTTTCTCCTTGATTAGTGTACAGAGTACAATAAAATTATGTTTTTCAACTTTTATAGCTAAAGTTTTGTCCTTGGGGACTGAAGCAGCTGTCAGTGAAATAGTTCATAAATGTTTAATGAATGTGTAAATAAATAATGTAGAACAGCAGCGGGGGATGGCACTACTAACCATAACACTTCCAGCAGTAAGGCCTTCACATAGCAAAAAACCTCCAGCAAATGGGGAGCTGTTAAGTAGGTATCATCTGTTTAAGAAGCTGCAAGCACTTGCTAAATACGCATTATTCCCAGAGAACTTATTTAAGGGAAATACTAACAATCTAATATATAGAGAATTGTAGAACTGTTGTAAAGTTTATGTTACTGATATAGTATGTAAATATGCATTAGGTAAAAGTTTGCAGAACCTGTTGATTTTAGCAGGACTGGTCAACCAGTGAATTGATTGCCTATAAACAGCACATGTTGGGGGAGATAATAATCAGGATGTTGGATTTCATCTGCCTAATCATTTTATTTTTGGTCATATAAACTGCTGCAAAAGAAGTCTGGAGGGATAAAGGTGTCTGACAGCATCTTTCTCATCTCTCCCCATTTTGTGCAAATGCATGCTTGGCCGGGCAGACAAGTTAAGGTTGGTCAGCGGATGAACAACAGCTATTAATGTTGAGCAAACATGTTCGGCCGAATATAGTATTCGGCCGAATATGGCGGCGCTCGGGTCCACGTGGTGTTCGATCGAACACCGTGTGTGCTCGAGCGCCATACTCGAGTCCCCTGGAAGGTACTGGAATTCACTGTAATGCCAGTAGCCATGTTAGCTACTGGCATTACAGTGATTGGCTGGCTGGGAATGCGTCATCGGGTGCTATAAAGCACCCGGTGACATGTGACCGGCTCATACCGAGCCAGGGAGAGCTGCTGCAAGCAAGGACAGATAGAGTAGGGACAGAAGAATGCTAGGCAGGGATAGAATTTGCTCAGAAAAGACCCAAAATCCCTTTTAAGGGCTATTATATCTTGCTGGCAAACATTTTTTTATTTTGGTGGTGTTAAAAATAGCGCTAGGTGGCCTGCCATTAACGCCACCTGTGCAGCTGCCGCATGCTGTATGATACTCTCTGTATACTATATACCTGACATCCTTTGCTATTATTTCTGCTGTTAAGCCTGCAGTACCTCTTTTGCGTCTTGCTGTATAACATTTGCGCAAGGAGGGACTCATAGTGTAGGGATAGGATTTGGCTAGGCAGGGCTAGTATTTCTGTTCAAAAGACACAAAAGTCCATTGTTATATCTGGCTACATTTTTTTTTCTTTTGGGGCCAAAAGAACGCAAGTGTGCCTGACACTACCACTACGTGCACAGCATGTGTATTAAAACCTTTCAAAAGTTTATATACCTGACATTGGTTGGTATTTTTTCTACCATTAATTTAGGCCACAGTTCCTCATTTGCGTCTGCAGTATAACTTGCGCAAGGAGGGACTTATAGTGTAGGCATAGGATTTGACTAGGTAGGGTTAGTAGTTCTGTTTAAAAGACACAAAAGTCCATTGTTAAATCTGGCTGCATTTTTTTTTCTTTTGGGGCAAAAAGAATGCAATTGTGCCTGACACTACCACTACGCGCACAGCGTGTGTATTAGAAACCGTTCAAAAGTCTATATACCTGACATCCGTTGCTATTTTTTCTGGCGTTAATTAAGGCTGCAGTACCTCTTTTGCGTCTGCTGTATAACATTTGTGCAAGGAGGCACATATAGTGTATGGATATGATTTGGCTAGGCAGGGCTAGTTGTTCTGTTCAAAAGACACAAAAGTTCATTGTTATATATCTGGCTACAATATATTATTTTTGTGGTGGGTTAAAAGTTGCGCAAGGTTGCCTGACCTTAACACCACCTTTTCAGCGTCTGCTGTCTAACATTTGTGTATCCTAAATAACAGAAATCTGGTGTATTTTTCTCTGCAGCTATTGAAGGCGACATTACTAATGTCGCCATGATTAGCGGCAGAAAAAAACGCAATAAATGTCAGGTACATAGGAGAAACATACATTGTCCTGCACATGTAATGTCACCATGATTAGCGGCAGAAAGAAACGCAATGCATGTCAGGTATGTAAGAGAAACATACATTGTCCTGCACACGCTGCGCAGCTGGTGTTAAGATTAGGCAAACGTGCGCAAATTTTGACCATGAAGAATAACAATATTGCAGCCAGATATAACAAAAGTCCTTAAAAGGACTTTGGGGTCTTTTCAACAGAACAACTAGCCCTGCCTAACCAAATCCTATCCCTACACTATCTGTGCCTGATTGTGCAAACGTTATACATTATATGAATAACGGCAGAAAAAAATACACTGGATGTCAGGTATTTAGGATACATAAAGGTTACACTGCACATGCAGCACAGGTATGTGACATTACCTGCGCTGCGACTGCTGCATAACGTTTGCTCATTCGGTGAAATTTTTCTGCTCATACACTAAAAAAAATATGCGCAACTGTACTTTTGACAAAGCTTGCATATATACCATTTAGTATGCGCAAGGCGAGCAGTAAGGGACAGGGAAGTGGGTGTGCTGCTGATGGTGCACGGTGGGCGCGATGAAACAGTGTCTGCTGCAGAGCACAAGAAACAAAGTCATCCAAAACTCCTAGCTTCATGTTTCAGTTTGGAGGGTGGCGCAAGACAGGTTCTTGTTAGGTCAACATATCAGGAGGAGGACCAGAGTGATGTTAATTTTTTTAGGTTAAAAAAGGGTGAGGGCCTGCTGGGGAACCTCTTAAATATTTAAAGGCGAGGGCAGCCTAATAAGCAGTTTGATATGATGGAGGAAGAGGACGAAAAGAGGAAGGGGTTCATGGAAATACAGTGTATTCAATACACCTTAAAAGCCACATTTAAAGTTCTTTTATGTTCAGCCGCTTTCCTCTGGTGGGTTGGCGAAGTCAGGGGCAATCCAGGCCTTGTTCATTTTGATTAGCATCAGCATTTTCAGTTAACAGGCGGATGCGCTTAGCAGTTATTATGCCCCCAGCGGCACTGAATAACCGCTCTGACAAAACGCTGGCGGCAGGGCAGGCCAGCACCTCCAAGGCATAGAGTGCCAGTTTGTGCCACGTGTCCAGCTTAGACACCCAATAATTATAAGGCACAGAGGGATTGCTGAAGACATTGAGATTGTCAGGTAGGTGGTACTCCTTTACCATTTTACAAAACTTTTCCCTCCTAGTTGTGACACTAGGCCGCTTATCAGAACCTTTTTCCACATGCAGCGCTGTCCACCTTTATTGTGAGCAGGTAGAGTTCCAGCGCGTGCTCAGGTCGCACAGCAGTCAGTGAGCTGGCAAGTGTAAGCGCTGCTGCAGCGTTGCCAGACCGACGGAAGCTGTAGGTGACTTTCGGAAATGGGTACCTTCACCAGCAGCTCAGGCAAAAAAGTGTAGTTTTTGAGAAACCGCTGAACCACTAAGTTGAAGCAGTTGCTTGGCCTGAGGGAGACTCCTGTTCGTCCTTCCTGTTGGAGGAACAGGTAGACTAATTTCTGTCATTAGTTCCAGGGTCCTATAGGGTCAGTTTGGTTTAGGTTCCTGTGTATGAACTCGCCTACATTTGAGGCCATTCATACTGGTAGTAAATCAGGATTAGAGTCATGGTTTCCTTTAGGAGGTGTCCATCTACCTTCCTTAGTTTCCAGGCCTAATCTTCTTTCCCTCCTACGCTCTGTGTGGTTTTCCCCCCACACCTGAGTGTGACAGTATGTGTGTGAGCTTGCTGAGCTCCAAAGCTGCCACCAAGTTGCGGCCATTATCAGACACAACCTCGCCTGGTTGGAGGTTGAGTGGCGAGAGCCACAGCTTAGTCTGGTCCCTTATACCCTGCCACAGCACTGTGGCGGTGTGTTGTTTGTCACCTAAGCAAATAATTTTCAGCACAGCCTGTTGCTGCTTCCCCACCACTGTGCTAAACTGCTTCCAGCTACTGACTGAAGTCTGACTGGTGCTGCAAGATGAGAATTCCTAGATGGAAGTGGTGGAGGAGAAGGAGGGGTTGCAGCCGCTAATGTAGGTGGTGTCGGAAATCCTGATGGAAGTAGGGCCCGCAATCCTTTGTGTCGGTAACACCTGTGCCATCCCAGGGTACAACTCGCTCCCAGCCTCCACAACGTTCACCCAGTGTGGCGTAAGGGAAATGTAGCATCCCTGGCCAGAAGCACTTGTCCATGTGTCAGACGTTAAGTGGACCTTCCAAGTAACTGCATTGGTTAGGGCACAGGTTATGTTACGGGAAACATGCTGGTGTAAGGCGGTGAAGGCACACCGGCAAAAATAGTGGCGGCTAGGTACTGAGTAACGAGGGACAGCCGCCGCCATCAGACTGCGAAAAGCCTCAGTGTCCACAAGCAACATTTTCAGCGCCAGCAATTTGTAAAGGTGTGCATTTAGTGCTATGGCCTGTGGGTGGGTGGCTGGGTATTTGCGCTTTCATTCAAAGTCCTGCGGTACGGACATCTGTACGCTGTCCTGGGACACAGAAGTGGATGTGCTCGCTGATGATGCTTGCGAGGGTCCAGGTGCAGGGGGAAAGGCATCTGGGCCTGCATCTTGGCTAGCACGTAACACAGGGAAGAGGAGGCAGTGGTGTGACCCGCACACACCGATTGTGGATCCAGGCGTTTGGCTCACCTAGTAGGGTGCTTTGCTGCCATGAAGATCATGCTGGTGGTGGTCAGGTTGCTAGTGTTCATGTCCCTGCTCATTTTGGTACGGCACAGGTTGCAAATGACAATTCTTTTATCGTCCACACTTGTTGGTGTGGCCTGCCTTCTCCCTTTTGCCATCCCACCGCCTCTTACAGCCTGTTGCGGTGCTGCGCATCCCTCCCCCTCTGTACTGCTGTCCTCGCTCAGCTTGCCTCCTTCCCATGTTGGGCCAGTGATTTCATTGTCCACTACTTCCTCTTCGGGAAGGAATTTTTTCCCTTAAAGTGAGGAATATTGGCTTCTACCTCACAGGTTTTTTTTTGCCTTCCTCTGGATCAACTTGCAGGATAACAGTCTGAACTGGATGGACAGATGTCTTTTGTCGGCCTTATAAACTGTTACTATGTTCCGTTTTCACTCTGGTCCTCATCCTGACAAGTTGACGTTCAGTGCTGCTGACACTCAAAAACAAATGAAAAATCAGCGTAGGGTTTGATTACCCTATTTTTTTTTTTTTTTAGATTTCAGTACTGTTGCCGTACATATGCGGTTATATAATCTGTGATAGCTTCATATGGCATTGATGAACTCACTTGTATTTCATTTTTATGTGATCCATTTAAATAAGCCCCTTGGCATTTCAAAAACAACTTTAACCTGTTTATATTACCCTGGACTCTCAGAACTGAAGTTGTGTTTGAGGCTGTGGCAAGCAGATGATTTATTGAGATGCATTTATTCTTTGCCTTTTAATAAAGATCTTGTCTTTGACTTGTGTTGATCTACTGAGTGCTAATCTACTTAGTAGAGAAATGTATTTTACAACTAGACAGAAAGATTGATAATCAAGGTACCCATTTCAAAGATCACTCTTACATAACAGGCATCAGTGCCATTGCTAATGAAAAACTGTCCGTTTGGCAAATATAATTTTGCAGACATATAAGGTGGCCTGTAGAGAACATATACAGTATCTCACAAAAGTAAGCACACCCCTCACATTATTGTAAATATGTTATTATATCTTTTCATGGGGCAACACTGAAGATATGACACTTTGATACAATGTAAAGTAGTCAGTGTACAGTTTGTACAGTGTAAACAGTGTAAATTTGGTGTGCCCTCAAAATAACACAACACACTGCCATTAATGTCTAAACCGCTGACGACAAAAGTGAGTACACCCCTAACTAAAAAATAAAATAATTGTGCCCAATTAGCCATTTTCCCTCCCTGGTTTCATGTGACTTGTTAACTGTTGCAAGGTCTCAGGTATGAATGGGGATCAGGTGTGTTAAATTTGGTGTTATCGTTCTCACACTCTCTCATACTGGTCACTGGAAGTTCAACATGGCACCTCATGGCAAAGAACTCTCTGAGGATCTGAAAAAAAGAATTGATGCTCTACATAAAGATGGCCTAGGCTACAAGAACACCCTGAAAAGGAGCTGCAGTACAGTGGCGAAGACTATACAGTGGTTTAACAAGATAGGTTCCACTCAGAACAAGCCTCTGTATGGTCGACCAAAGAAGTTGAGTGCACAGTAATATCCAGAGGTTTTATGAATGTTGCCAGCACTGCTGCAGAGGTTAAAGGGGTCTTCCTGTCAGTGCTCAGACCATATGCCGCACACTGCATCAAATTAGTCTGAATGGCTGTTGTCCAAAAAGGAAGTCTCTTCTAAAGATAATGCACAAGAAAGCCTGCAAACAGTTTGCTGAAGATAAGCAGACTAAGGACATGGATTACTGGAACCATGTCCTGTGTTCTGATGAGACCAAGATAAACTTATTTGGTTCAGATGGTGTCAAACGTAGGAGGCAACCAGGTGAAGAGTTCAAAGACAAGTGTGTCTTGCCTACACTCAAACATGGTGGTGGGAGTATCATGGTTTGGAGCTGCATAAGTGCTGCCAGCTGTGGGGAGTTACAGTTCATTGAGGGAACTATGAATGCCAACATGTACTGTGATATACTGAAGCAGAGCATGATTATCTGGACCACAGGACAGTATTCCAACATGATAATGACCCCAAACACGCCTCCAAGACCACTGCCTTGCTAAAGAAACTGAGGGTAAAGGTGCTGTACTGGCCAAGCATGTCTCCAGACCTAAACCCTATTGAGCATCTGTGGGGGATCCTCACACCGAAGGTGGAGGAACACAAGGTTTTTAACATCCACCAACTGTGATGTCATCATGGAGGAGTGGAAGAGGATTCCAGTGGCAACCTGTGATGGTCTAGTGAAGTCCATGCTCAAGAGATTTAAGGCAGTGCTGGAAAATAACGCTGGCCACACAAAATACTGTATTGACACTTTGGGCACAATTTGTTCATTTTTACTTAGGGGGGTACTCACTTTTGTTGCCAGTGGTTTAGACATTAATGGCTGTGTGTTGAGTTAATTTGAGGGCACTGTAACACTTCAGGGATGTGAACTTAACCCCACCTCTGACACGGCCTACTTGCACGGCCCGTTCTAGGCAATGGCGTAAAACTAGTTGACGGTCCCTAGCCTAGGTACGTGCTGGGGCATACACGGAGGGGGTGGAATGGGGATAAAACAATAAACAAAGACAGAACGCACAATAGTGGAATGTCACCAAGCCAAAGTTGAAACAGGAAGGCACGTCAAAACCAGGGGAGCAAACAGGAGCGAAGGTCAAAGCTGAGAGGTAGCAAAGTACAAGAGGACAAAACGAGGATGAGGTCAAAAAACAAGCCGAAATCAAGGTACTAAGTCACAGCAGATCACAAATGCAAGCACTGGTAATTAAACCAATCACAGGCAACCTATGGCCAGCAGGCTGCCTGTCAAACAGTCCCACAGGTTGATCATGTGACGTGGCCAGCGTCACATGACCCTAATACTGACTCTCCACAGGTGAGCGCTGGCCTACCCACGCCAACACTCACCCACCATGCTTGTACGTCACCAAGGGGCGGGCGTTCACCGGCCGCGTCAGGAAGCGAACGCTGCCGAGTTCTCCTCGCATTCTGTACACTAGAATGCATACGTATGCTAGGAAGCATACGCTGCCACGTTCACCTTGGCCCCTGTACGCCAGTAGGGAGCGGGCGTACCCTGTCGGGTAGTCTTCGCCCCCTGATCTCCATGGAAACAAGGACACCTGCTACGTTACTGTTCAGAGCTAGACACGGGAGACCGGCAACGCGCCTCATCCTCACTGCGATGCTGGTGGCAGGCAAACAAAATTTACACTGTTATAACAAACTGTACACTGACTACTTTGCATTGTATCAAACGGTCATATCGTCACTGTTGAAAGAGATATAAAGATATAATAAAATATTTACAAACATGTGAGTGGTGTACTGAGTTTTGTGAGATACTTTATATTCATGAATCTTTTTTTTTTTCAAGTTGTATACAAAAAAAAGAAATTAATGAAAAAAAACAACAAAAAATATCAAGCATTAAATGATATGTACTCTAAAATGGTGGCAGAAAAACTACAACCTGTCCTGCATGAAAAAAAGCCCCTATAAATACTTATGCCACTGCAAAGTAAAAGTTGTAATGTGGAATGTGGTGGAAAAAAAAATCGACATTTTCCATAAGACTTAATTGTACTCATAAAATGTAAAAAAAATATAAAATTATATAAATTTGGCATCAGCATAAGCTTACTGACAGAATAAAATTAAAGGGTTTTCCGGGTTCAAGGCTGAAACCGGACATGAGCTCCCATTCACTCCTTTAGCAAGCTTAAGGGAGCATCGCAGCAAAGAAGTGCTCTGATGCTTCACTCCTACATGCTAAAAGAGTAAAGAGTAGCTTATGTCCAGGTTCAGTCATTAACCCAGGCAACCCCTTTAATTTAAAAACACAAAGTCAGAATTGAAGGGTTTTTTTTCAGTTCCTTTCTGCCAATGAGTAATAAAAGTTAATCAATAAATGATGTTAACCTACAATGGTGCCAATAAAAACCCAAATTCATCCCACAGAAACAAGTCATCATACAGTTTTGTAGACTAAAAAGATATTAAAATGTGATGGCACCTGGAATGTGTCAGTCTTGGAGGCTCAAAAAAGGTTGGTTCTTAAAGGGGCATTCCATCAACTCTGGGACCCTTATGTCGAGAACAGGGCCACAGTTGCATCTACTGAATGTCAAAATTATTAAGATGGGAATACCCTTTTAAGGAGTTAAGCAGCGAAGTAGAAAAATAACTCAAATTTGTTTTTTTCTTTGCTATAAGAAGAATGTGTATATTTCCCTGTTTCCAATTTCATGTGTCTGGTCAATGATGGTAAATATTAAGAGATGGAAACTAAATTAGAAATCTGCAATTCATAGAACTCCATTATTAGATTTAACGTGCTTCCCAGCCAAGTCATTTGTTTTTATTTACTCTTGTGAAATTATGCAAGAACTGCCCGCATACAAGAATGTGAAAATTTTTAATAGTCATAACAATTTTATAAAGTTACATATCTAATACACATTAGATATCTGTTCTAAACTAAAGCAGCATGTTTAGCATGAAAGGTTGATTTATATGTTATATGATATAGTGGATACGTTGTAGAGGGAATGGGAAAATTAGTTCTCTATGAAAGTACAACAGAATAAAGAACATTCAAAACCTTTCCACAGTAATAGTGAAAGCACACCGTTTAAATTCAACAAGAGTTCTTTACATTTACATTGCGATATTGCTGTGTATGATTTCCATTCTAGTGACTTTAATCAGGCGCTGATATCTCAACATTCTTGGTAATATGCTCCAATATTGCTGCCATGCCCAATAACACACTGTTATATCACAGGAACTGTACAGTTTCCGCAAATTGACATAATATTAGTAATAGCACATCTTTATGGCTGTGCCTCAAAAAATGTAAAAAGAAAATAAAGAAAAAAAACAACCAAAAAGCCTTTTCCTTATTAAAAACTAATTATATAAAAAAATTTAAAAATACACATCATTTTTTTCAGCTCATTTACAAAAAAACAGAATAAAAAGATTTATAATAGTTTTAAACAACTGAAACCCGCTTTCTCTTTCAGCTGCTATTACTCTTGACCAATTTTTAAAGGCGATATCTCCTAATGTAGAGGAGAATATGCTGCCATTTGTGTTTTAAAGCGTTAACTTTTAGGTTTCAAACAACACAAGTTCCATATCTCTAGCTGTTACCAAGCTTAAGATTTGAAGAGTTAAAGCAGTCCTCCCCCTTCTGCTGGCTATAATCTCAGCCAGCCTAGAGAAGGAGAAGAGGGCAGTGGTGGAACTTACATCCTGCAATATAGGAGAGGGGAAAGAATCACACTCAATATTTAGTCTGAATTTTGCATCAGTATTTTCAACCCAAACCAGAAGTAGACCCAAATTATGGAAGAGGAACTTTTTCCATTAAACGTTTTTCTCTGTATTTTTCACTTCTGGTAGTGTTGAGTGAAGTAATGCATTCAAAATGTAATTCGGTCCAAAATTTAGGAAAACTTTGATTCACAACAAAATTTGAATTTCCTCACTCTTCGTGGTAATGAATTAGTTTTTCCTAAAATGAGGGCTGCTCTAAGAAAGCCCAGGAATGCTGTGCAGGGAGACTTATTCTGTGTCAGTTCTATTTATTTATTCCTACATTTACCTATTCGTACACTAGCAGTAAACTAAGATATGTAATTCAATACCAATAAGAGGAAAGTCTTTACTATGACCATCTTAATGATGACCATCCTCATCTTTTGCTGACTTTACCGTACTTCTTCCAATTCATCCTTCAAAGTCTCCATGTCCCAGAAAAGTCAGCAAGATGCAGAGAGAGGAGGAGCGGGATGTTCCTGGTGACATATCCTCACCAATATTAGATGATGTGAAAAAGGGGGAAAAGCAGATGGCAGAAGAAGGGTTCCCACCCGAAGAGCAGGGAAGCGCTGGAGTTTCAGAAGTGGGTATGCCAGAGCTAATAATATGCATATTGGCCCCCCACCAAACCAGCCAAACCTCATACCAGCAACATCCCCTGTTTAAAGGTGCCGCATGGCCATTACCAATGAAGAAGGACTACAGTGGTCCCCTAAGATACAATACTAATTGGTTCCAGGAGGACCATTGTATGTTGAAACCATTGTACGTTGAGTAATTGGTTCCAAAGCACCAAAATGTCATCCAAGATAATAGAAAATGAAGATTTAAGAAAAATAAGCAGATAACTAAGACAGATAAAGCATGTCCTTAGATATAACAGTCAGGAATAACTGCTAGCTAGCAACTATACAGCTATTTTACCAAAGAAGTGGCCTTGATTGGTTGGATCTGGGTCTGAGACATTGTATGTTGAGTCTGGTTTCAACTTACGATGGGTCAGAAAAGACCATTGTATGTTGAAAATATTGTATCCTGAGGTCATTGTAAAAGGCGGCTGCGGGCTAATTGGCTGCACGGTTCTTCACTATACCACTGGCAGCAACCCGCCAGCAGCGCAGCCGCTCCATGTTGCAAGACCTTAAGGCAGACTGGCCTGGGTATACATGATTTATAGTGATTTCTGACAAAATTATTCGTAATGAATCAAATTTATTGGCGAACTTTGGCAAAGTTGCCAAATCAAACTTTACAAAATTCTGGTTTTGGCTTACAAATACTGATGCGAATTGCTGACAAATATTGACCAGGTGAAAGAGGTCCAAAGAAGAAACAAAGCCGCATCACATTTCACTGCTTTAATTTATTGGTTGAACTTTTGTAGTTATGCCTTTCCACTTTTAAAATTTATAAAACAAGACACATAAAAAATAAAAAAATAAAGTGCTTGATATTTAGCAGTAATACACAGTAAAGGAACATCTTCTACTAAACTAGAAATACCCTTTAAGATAAATTCATACATACATAAAACACAATATTGAATATTGGTTTAAATTTGGAAAAGGTGTTCTTTTGACCACCCCACCAGCAACATATCATGGGATAGGCTCTCATAGTCGGCACTGCCTCCTCCACTTCCTACTCCATGGACACGGTCCCATCCTCAACATCAGTTGGGCACAGCATCACTCACACTACCCCTCCTTTCTATCACATGTGTCAGGTCAGGCCTTGCCACAACAATCCTCTGACATGGCTGTCACAAATTCCCAGCCGCCATCCCTGCCTCAATCTCCAAGGGACTTGATCAATTCTACAACCCCAGAAAACCATTCGACACAGGGGTTCAACGCAGCTAAACTGTATGAAAATATAAAACAACTGTTCAGACAAGAACTCCAGACTGCGGTCTCAGAAATCTCCAAGAAAATGCATGATCTGGGTCAAAGGGTTGACGAGATGGAGACTAAAACAGATGAAATAATAGGGGCACTCGATGCAGATAAAGCCCTACTAGATGAACAAGACATTAGCACAACTGGAACTGAAGTTGGAGGACCTAGAAAACGGCTCGCGTCGGGCTAATCTTCGCATTAAGGGTCTCCCAGAAACCATCACCACCCTGAAAGACACAGCGCTAAACCTGTTACAAGCTTTACTCCCACAAGCTGATCCACAGAATTTCCGAATTGACCGCATACATAGGGCACTTACTGCACCTAGAAATCCTTCGCTACCTTGTGATGTAATCCTCAAATTGCACTACCCGGAAACCAGGGATAGGCTCCTCGCTGCAGCACGAAACATCTCTCCCCTACCTGGAATGAACTCTAGTGTTCAATTATATGCTGACTTGGCTCCATCCACACTAGAACGTAGAAGACAACTACGTCCTGTTACATTGGCCTTACAAAGGGCACAGATTCATTACCGATGGGGATTTCCCTTCCAGCTGTCATTCCAGGTTAAAGGTAGAAACCACAGCATCCGCTCTCTGGAAGGACGGACAGGAAGCATTACGTCAGGCAAACATACCGATGGACCCTCATCCACAATCCAGCCTGCGACCTCCACTCCCCCAGCGCCCTGCAAGAATCTCGGAGACCAACAGACAGCCACATTGTCCAAATTCTACCAGACCGCCTACTTGAGTCTCTGGACTGATAAGTATTCTCTGCACTAAACTATATTCAGAGCTTTGGGTGGAGCACATTTTGTCTCCACTATCTGTTTTAATTCACAATTTCATACCGTTAGACAGATTGCTCAAATTGAATAGGTTAAGACATGCAGACATGTCCTGTTTCATACACTCTAGAAGCGACCTATATGGGAGCACTACTAGGATTCTAGATTGCTCTATTGTTATGTTTTCTTTTTATTAAAGGGTTTGTTGTCCGAGTTATGAAAAAAAATATATAGGTCTTTAAATCTGATGGGCAGCAATATATAACTAGGTTAAGCATGTTTTAGGCAAAAAAAATCTATATTTCCACATTTCCCTGGTTCTCTTCTGGTCTTTGTTTACCTGTAGTAATAACAATCTCTGCCCCTCCCCCTTCCTGCTCTGCTCTGCAAATGCTGCCCTGAGTGACATGTCTGTTGGGATACTCAGCAGCATGTTGTATGTGTAGGACTACAAGTCCCAGCTGTACAATGACACTGCTGATACACACAGGATTTTCCTTCTACCTTTCTTCTCTACAATACAATACTTTGCATATCAGCTCCAGTATCAGCTCTGTGTCTGTAGGGTGAGGAGAACAGATCCTGTGTCTCTTTACATCTGCAGCTGCTGTTGTAAAGCCTTCAGTGTGTTCTGGCTGAAGGGGTTAATGTTTTATCTGAAAGAATCCAGGGAGAGCAGATAGCAGGAGCCCGGAAGAGAAGGGGGGCGTGGCCAGCACAGTGACGTTTCCTGTATAGGCTCTGTACACGAATATAAGATTAGCAGGGAGGCAAGCTGACATCACAGGTCATGTGATCCTCATTGAAACCTTAGAAACCAGCAGCTTTAGAAGCAGAAAGTGTATGGAAAAGTTGTTGTATTTGACTAGTTAGAAACATATAAAGGACAAAAAAATAACTCGGACAACCCCTTTAAGCTTTCTCTGTCACTGTTTGGAATACCATGTTGCCTGTCACGACAGGGGAACAAGGGATAGTGTACCCTGTCTGAACCCCACCTCTTTCCCTGCCTACTTACAGTAGATGCCCTAGGCGGCAAAACCGTAACTTGGCGGCAGTCCCTATACTTTAAACGTGCACGGGGAAGGGAAGGGAACACAGGGAAAGACGAACATAGACAGAACACAACACAATAGCAGAATAGTCAGCAAGCCAAGTCAGAAACAGGAGGTCACGTCAAATACCGAGGGGAATAGCCAAAAGCGTAGTCTAAGTCCGAAGCCAAAATCCAAATATACCAATAAATCCAATAGCAAGAGTCACAATCACAGCACTGCTTAGTAAGACTAATCATAGGCAACCTGTGACCACAGGTTGCCAGTTTAAATAGCCCTCCAAATAGGTCATGTGACATGGCCAGCGTCACATGGCCTCATTTGCATAATTAGCGCTGGCCAAACGTGACCAGCACTCAAATTAATGCTAAATTGGTCATGTGGTGTGGTCAAGGCCACATGACCTCATATACATACAGTGTCCAAAACATATAAAGAAAATAATATTATTACCAGAGTCTGAGCGCTGGTTCCCCAGGCCAGCGCTCAGATGCCCCCTCCTGCTCGTTGTCAAGGGCGCGAGGAGGACGCCGGACGCGCGGCAGCAGAGAGTGCGCCGGGTCCTCCCCGAGTAGCATCGCCATGGAGACGAAGACGCTTCCTACGTTATCGCTCCATAGGGCCGATGGGAGACCGGCGGCGCAACACAGGGGGACCGCGCCACCGGCTTCTCAGGATGTGCCCTATGGAAATTCTTAATTAGAGTGTCAGCATGTATCCTGGTCAACGGTACCCAAGACCTGTCCTCTGGACCGAACCCCTTCCAATGCATGAGATACTGGAAGGAGTTCCGGACCCTCCTCACGTCAACGATCCTAGCAATCTCATGTTCCGTTTGTCCTGCCACCTCAACCGGAGGCAGAGGCTGCTCCTCACGACCAACGGGAGCAACATAATGCTTAAGCAATGACTTATGAAAGATGTTATGAATACGAAGGGAGCCAGGTAAACACAGCTTAAAAGACACAGGATTAATCACCTTTGTGATCTTGTGTGGACCAATGAAACGAGGCGCAAATTTATATGATGGTACTTTCATGTGTAGATTTTTTGTAGACAACCACACCTTGTCCCCCACCTTGAAATCAACACCCCTTAAACGTCTCCTATCAGCCTTAGCTTTTTGGATCCCTTGGGCTCTTTCCAGGTTCGAATGAACCTGTGCCCAAACTGTGCACAGTTCCTGGGAAAAAACATTGACCTCTGGGACAACAGAAGTAGACGAGGGAAAACGAACCAAAGCGTGGATGAAAACCCAAGTTACAGAAGAACGGCGATACCCCAGAGGATGTATTAACACGGTTATTTATAGCAAACTCAGCCAGAGACAGGAATCTGGACCACAGATGCTGGTTATCTGCAACATAGCACCTGAGAAATTGCTCAAAAGATTGGTTAAGACGCTCAGTCTGACCATTAGTCTCCAGATGAAAGGTCGACGAACAGGACAAGAAAATGTCAATCTTATGACAGAAGGCCTTCCAAAACCTGGACACAAAATGCACAGATACAATATTCTCCGGAATACCATGCAGCCTAACGATGTGATCCACAAATATGGATTCAGCAAGATGTGTCATTTTATTCCATTGTGTAAACTACCCTTCGCAGAGGGTAGTTTACACAATGGAATAAAATTATACATCTTGCTGAATCTGTCTACCACAACTAAAATCACAGTTTTAACCTCAGAACAAGGTAAATCCGTGATGAAATCCATGGACAGGTGGGACCATGGTCTATTAGGTATGGGTAACGGATGCAACTCACCCATAGGCCATATCTTGGAATTCTTGGACCTGGCACAAGTGTTGCACGCCGTCACAAAAGCCTGAACATCCCTGGATATCGATGGCCACCAATAATTCCTAGAAACTAACTCCTTAGTGGCATTGATACCAGGATGTCCACATAACACAGAATTGTGGCACTCACCCAGCAGTCGCAAACGCAAATGAGCCGGCACAAATAATTTATCATTGGGGGTACCAGCGGGAGCGAGATGTTGTCCTGCCGAAATTTCAATGGTTAAATCAGACAAAGTAGCAGCCACGATGATGACAGCTGGCAGGATGGACTCAGGAGGAACCTCAGGAGGCTGACACACCTGAAAATTTTGTGACAAGGCGTCAGCCATAGTGTTCTTGCTTCCAGGCCTAAAGGTAACACAAAAATCAAAACGAGTAAAGAACAAAACCCACCTCGCCTGTCTAGGATTTAAACGTTTGGCAGATTCCAAAAACAAGAGATTTTTATGATCCGTGAGGACCGTAATACGGTGTAATGCCCCTTCCAAAAAATGACGCCACTCCTCAAATGCCCGCTTAATTGCTAGTAACTCCCTATTACCTATATCATAATTCCTCTCAGCAGGAGAGAATTTGAGGGAGAAGAAGGCGCATGGCTTAAGATTAGTTAAGGTGGAAGAACCCTGAGACAGTACTGCCCCCACACCATCCTCAGATGCATCCACCTCAACCACAAAGGGCTTACTGTGGTCAGGCTGAATTAATACAGGATCATTGATAAAACACCTCTTTAGATTCTCAAATGCTTCAATAGCTACTAGGGACCAATTGACTAGATCAGTTCCTTTGCGAGTCAGATCTGTAATTGGTTTGACCACTACCGAAAAATTCTTAATAAATTGCGGTAGAATTTCGCAAAACCTAAAAATCATTGGAGCGCCTTTAGAGAAGAAGGTCGCACCCAATCAAGAATGGCCTGCACCTTAGCTGGATCCATTTTAAAAGAAAAAGGGGTCAGGATATACCCTAAAAAAGCCACCTCTTGGACACCAAAGATGCATTTCTCCCCTTTAACAAATAATTTGTTCTCACGTAACACCTCCAGCACCTGCCTAGCGTGAGAAACATGAGACTCACAGTCAGCAGAAAAAATAAGGATGTCATCAATATATACTATCATGAACCTCCCAATAAAAGGCCTGAAAATGTCATTCACAAAATTTTGGAACACAGCAGGTGCATTACTTAGCCCAAACGGCATCACTAAATATTCATAGTGACCCTCTGGGGTATTGAAGGCTGTCTTCCACTCATCCCCTTCTCTGATTCTAATCAGATTATAAGCCCCCTTTAAATCCATCTTAGAGAACCAGCAGGCTCCTTGGACCTGGTTCAGTAAGTCTGGAATAAGAGGTAACGGATACCTGTTTTTAACCGTGATCTTGTTTAGTTCCCTATAATCTATACAAGGCCTCAATCCTCCATCCTTCTTACCGACAAAGAAAAACCCTGCTCCCATGGGAGAAACCGAAGGCCGGATATGACCCTTGGAAAGACTCTCTTTAAGGTAGTCCCTCATGGACTGACGCTTGGAATTCAAGAGATTATATATACGACCCTTGGGATATTTGGATCCCTCGATGATGTCAATAGCACAATCATACTGCCGGTGAGGAGGAAGAAAATCAGTCTCAGACATGGAAAAAAACGTCAGAAAAGTCTCTGATATACTCAGGCAGGATCAGAGACTCAGCAGTACCTCCAACCTGCAACACTGATTTACAACACTTGTTACAGTTAAGGCCCCACTTCTCTAATTCACCTGACGACCAATTGATTACAGGGTTGTGGTCCTGTAGCCATGGCAGACCCAAAACGAGGTCGGCAGGTAAATCCTTTAATACCAGAAAGGAACAAGTTTCAATATGAGAAATTCCCACATTTAGGGTAATGTCAGGAGTACTAAACTCCACTCTCCCATTATTCAATGGAGTGGAATCAAGTGCGATAATTTGAATTACTTTCCTTAACGGAATTATCGGTATACCCACAGATTGCACAAAATAAAAATCGATAAAATTAGTAGCAGAACCTGAATCAACAAATGCTTTACCAGACCCCTTGAATTGATCATAAGCAATGGAGATAGGTAACAAAATTTTCTTTCTTACCACCGCTGGGATTACCTTACTTCCGGAAAATAACTTTTTTGAGGGCGGAAGTTTCGGGCACTGCTGGAGCCAGTGGTTCATCTCACCACAGTAGAAACAGGCTCCTCTCAGGCGTCTCTGATCCCTCATTGTAACTCCCAACTGCATGGGCTCCTCCAGGACTCATAGGAGGCGGACTCTGAAGAGGAACTTTGGCCAGGATGACAACTTAAGGGGCAGTTGAACGTTCCTTCTGTCTCTCTCTAATCCGTCGATCAAGCTTAATAACTAAAGTCATAGTCACCTCTAGGATGTCAGGAGTAGGATAACTAACCAGTAAATCCTTCAGATGGTCAGACAGCCCCAACCTAAACTGGATTCTCAAAGCTGTGTCATTCCACCCAGAGGATACGCACCACTTTCTGAACTCTGCACAGTAATCCTCAACTGGACGGTTACCCTGCTGAATGTCTCTGAGCTGAGTTTCAGCTACAACGGCCAAATCAGGTTCTTCAAATAAAAGACCTAAGGCCTGGAAAAAAGCCTCCACAGACAACAGACACGGGGAGCCAGGTGGCAAAGAGAAAGCCCACTCCTGCGGATCCCCTTGCAACAAGGAAATAATTCCTACCCGCTACTGCTCAGAACCCGAGGAGTGTGGGCGTAAACGAAAATATAACTTAATGCTCTCCTTAAAGGAACGGAAGGTTTTTTGGTCCCCCAAAAACCGATTAGGCAACTTAACATGGGGTTCAATATTGGGATTGGGCATGGAGGGAGCGGCTGGCGGTACAGTCTGCAGCTGCTCCTGATGTTGGAGTCTGTCGGCCAGGTCCTGGATTATCTGAGCCATGCCCTGCACCTGGTCCGTAAGTGCTCGCAACTGCTCCATATTGTACGGCCTGTGATTCTGTCATGACAGGGAACAAGGGATAGTGTGCACAGTCTGAATCCCACCTCTTTCCCTGCCTACTTACAGTAGATGCCCTAGGCGGCAAAACTGTAACTTGGCGGCAGTCCCTATACTGTATACGTGCATGGGGCAGGGAAGGGAACACAGGGAAAGACGAACACAGACAGAACACAACACAATAGCAGAATAGTCAGCAAGCCAAGTCAGAAACAGGAGATCACGTCAAATACCGAGAGGAATAGCAAAAGCGTAGTCTAAGTCTGAAGCCAAAATCCAAATATACCAATAAATCCAATAGCAAGGGTCACGATCACAGCACTGCTTAGTAAGACTAATCACAGGCAACCTGTTACCAGGTTGCCAGTTTAAATAGCCCTCCAAATAGGTCATGTAACGTGGCCAGCGTCACATGACCTCATTTGCATAATGAGCGCTGGCCAATCGTCACCAGCGCTCAAATTAATTCTAAATTGGTCATGTGCTGTGGTCATCGCCACATCACCTCATATACATAAAGAAAATAATAATATTATTACCAGACTCTGAGCGCTGGTTCCCCAGTCCAGCACTCAGATGCCCCCGCCTGGTTGTCCAGTAGTTGTATGAAGCAGAGTGATCTGTCCGGACGTTGGTATGGTCAGCTAGGTACTCCCTCACCATCTTTCTGTAAAGCTCACCCCTACTCTGCGAGACTGGGGACAGGTGACAGTGTCTTGCCGGGGTGACATAAAACTGGTAAAGGCCTTGGAGAGCGTTCCCCTGCCAGTGCTGGACAAGCTGCCTGCTCGCCTACTCTCCCCCGCTACTTGGCCCACAGAAGCACTCCCTCTGCCACTAGTGGTGTCAGATGGGAAGGATTGTTTCAGCTTGTGCACCAGTGCCTGTTGATATTGATTCACTCTCATACTCCTTTCCTCTACAGGGATGAGAGTGGAAAGGTTCTGCTTGTACCGTGGGTCCAGGAGACTGAACACCCAGTAATCGGTGTTTGAAAAAATGCTTCTAACGCGAGGGTCACGGGATAGGCAGCCTAACATGAAGTCTGCCATGTGCGCCAGAGTCCCAACACGCAAGAATTCCCTCTCCTCACTGGCCTGACTCTCCATTTCCTCCTCCTCCTCCTCTTCAGCCCATACACGCTCAAGAGTTAAGAAGGACTGAGCATTGGTACCCTCTTCTGTCTCTCCAACATTCTCCTCCTCTTCCTCCTCATCCCCCTCCTCCGATACACGCTGAGAAACAGACCGGAGGGTGCTCTGGCTATCAAGCGACATATCTTCCTCCACCGTCTCATGTGACAAGCGCAAAGCTTCCGACTTCATGCTGAGCAGTGAATTTTTCAACAGGCAAAGCAGCGGGATGGTGAGGCTGATAATGGTGGCATCACCGTTGACCATCTGTGTTGACTCCTCAAAGTTGCTCAACACCTGGCAGATATCAGACATCCATGTCCACTCCTCATTGTAGACTTGAGGAAGCTGACTGACCTGACTACCAGTTCTGGTGGAAGTTGGCAGTCTACAATCGCTCTGCGCTCCTGCTAAACTCTGGATAACATGTTTAATGTCAAATTCTATCTTGTGGGCACATCGCACAACAGTCGGTGAGCGGGCAGTTGTAGGCAGCGCTGCGCTGACCTGAGAGTGGCAGCATCTGTGGTCGACTTGCGGAAATGCGCACAGATGCGACGCACCTTGGTGAGCAAATCAGACAGATTGCAGGTATGTCTTGAGGAACCGCTGAACTATTAGATTAAACACGTGGGCCAGGCATGGCACATGTGTCAGTCTGCCGAGTTGCAGAGCCGCCACCAGGTTACGCCCGTTGTCACACACAACCATGCCTGGCTTGAGGTTCAGCGGTGCCAGCCACAGATCGGTCTGCGCCGTGATGCCCTGTAATAGTTCTTGGGCGGTGTGCCTTTTGTCACCTAAGCTCAGCAGTTTGAGCACCACCTGCTGGCGCTTACCCACGGCACTGCTGCTGCGCCTAGAGCTACCGACTGAAGGCGCCGTGCTCAAGGACAGTAATTCAGAGGAGGAGGTGGAGGAGCAGGAGGGGTCGGAGGAGGAGGCATAGTACGTCTGAAAGATCGTGACCGAGGTAGGCCCCGCAATCCTCGGTATGGGCAGTACATGAGCGGCCCCAGGGTCAGACTCGGTCCCAGCCTCCACCAAGTTAACCCAATGTGCCGTCAGTGATATATAGTGTCCCTGCCCGGCAGCACTTGTCCACGTGTCCGTGGTTAGGTGGACCTTCTCAGAAACAGCGTTGGTCAGGGCACGGATGATGTTCTGTGACACGTGCTGGTGTAGGGCTGGGACGGCACATCTGGAACCGAATACTGAGGGGCAGCCACCGCCATGAGGTTGCAAAAGGCCTCTGTCTCTACCAGCCTATAGGGCAGCATCTCCAGGCTCAGCAATTTGGAGATGTGGACGTTGAGGGCTTTGGCATGTGGGTGGGTGGAACTGTATTCCCTCTTGCTCTCCAGCGTCTGCTGTAAAGACAGCTGAACGCTGCGCAGGGACACATTGGTGGACGCTGTGGAGGATCGTGGAGGCGAAGGTGTGGTTTTCTGGTGGGAGGCGCTCGTGCCGGGGTCCTGGGCAGGGGGTTGACTAGCAGAGGCAGTGAGTGACACAGGGGAAGGAGCAGTGGTGGGACCCGCAGGAGGTGAACGGCCTTGGTTCCATTGAGTGTGGTGTTTAGCACTCATATGCCTGCGCATGCTGGTGGTTGTTAGGCTAGTAGTGGTGGCACCCCTGCTGATCCTGGTGTGGCACAGGTTGCACACCACAGTCCATCGGTCATCCTCAATTTTTTTAAAGAACCTCCAGACTTGCGAACATCTAGGCCTTGCCACGGGAGCTTCACTACATGAAACAGTTGCTGCTGATGCACCAGCTCTGGCCCTGCTTCTCCCTCTGGCCACACCACTGCCTCTTCCAACCTGTTCTGGTGCAGCACTCGCCTCCCCCTCAGAAGCACTGTCTTCACTCGGCTTATAAACTCAGCTTGGGTCAGTCACCTCGTCATCCTCCAATTCCTCAGTCTGCTCCCCCCTCGGACTTCCTGCCCTGACAACAACTTCACCACTGTCTGACAACCGTGTCTCCTCATCGTCCGACACCTCTTTACACACTTCTTCCACTAAGTCAACAATATCATCACCCACAGACTGCGACAGTTGGAAAACTTGGGCATTGGGAAAGAGGTCAGCAGCAACCTGAGAAGTGGTTTGTGACTCTGGGAAGGGTCCAGAAAACAGTTCCTCAGAGTATGCTGGATCGCATTCCAAATTTTCCTGGGAGGGGCCAGACTGGGGGGAAGGAGGTTGAGGTGGAGGAGCCAGAGGAGTGCTCCCTTGGGTAACGTGGGTGGACTACGTGGAAGACTGACTGGTGGACAAATTACTTGAAGCATTGTCCGCAATCCACGACATCACCTATTTGAACTGTTGTGGTTTCAACAGTCCTTTACCATGTGTCCCTGTAAGTTGAGACATGAAGCTAGGGAGTGTAGCTCTGTGGCGTTCCCTTGCTCCCTCATCAGCAGGTACTGTCTCACCCTGCCCAGGACCACGGTCTCTGCCCCCTGCAGTAATTGAATGCCCACGCCCACGCCCACGCCCTCGACCCTTAGCCCTGGGGTTCAACATTTTCTGTATATAAGTGTATTATATATACCAAAAAAAAAAATGGGCCTGCTGTACTGAAACCCACAAACTTGTTCAATCTGAACAAGTTAATATATAGGTGGATAAGTTAGAGCAAAATTACGTATTTTATTACGTACCGTGCAGTATGGAGCAATTACACTGAAACTATTAGATTAGGCAGACTTGGTCTGCTTAAGTGCAACCCAGAGAAATGTCGCACAGAGATTTTTCTAATGTAGCACAGAGACTTGAGCTTGATGCTTTATTAACACATAAAAGTGAAAGAGCTATGGCATGGACACAAGCCACTTATTTGCGACTAGCCAATAAACCTGACAAACTATTAGCGCGAAAACTAAGAACAACAAACATTGAATACTGTGCACAAAATTCAAACCCGTCAAGGCCATAGTACCTTCCATCCCGACAAAATATACTCCTCCCTCCTTAAATATTACCAAACTATATAAAGCCCAGGCAATACTCCCTGACTCTGCTTCCCACTCATTTTTAGAAAATCTTCCCCTACCAACCATATCGAACGACACATATAACCAACTGAATGCCAAAATCTCAAAGGAAGAAATAGATTGGGCAATTAAAAGACTCAAACAAGGCAAAGCCCCAGGCCCAGATGGGCTGACCGCCAAATATTACAAAAAATTTGCTCACATCCTATTCTTCTTAAAATGTATAATCACATAATGCAGGGGCATGGGGTTAACCCTGACTTCCTCAGTGCCTTAATCACTACCAGCCCAAAACCTGGTAAGGATGCTACCCTGGTCACTAACTACCGTTATATATATATATATATATATATATATATATATATTTATTTATATTTTTTAAACATAGACTTAAAACTTCTCACTTCAATATTTAGCTAATAGGCTTAATTCCTTCCTTCCCTCCCTTATTCACAGGGACCAGGTAGGCTTTATCCCAGGATGTCAAGCACCTGACAACGTACGTAAAATTCAGAATGTTATACATCTAGCGAATAGAACACAACTCCCTTATAAATCCTAGCATTAGATATAGAGAAAGCATTTGATAGCTTATCATGGACATATTTACAGACAGTACTCCAAAAGATGGGGTTTGGTGGCGCCTTCCTTAAAATAATTAACACCGTATACTCTAAGCCCGCTGCTTATTTGAAAATCCCTTCTACCACGGTTTCTCCTATACACATCAGAAGAAGCACTAGACAGGGCAACCCCAGCCTTATTTGCCTTGGAGCCTTTAGCCATAAACATCAGAACAAACCCTGATATTAAAGGCATCCCCATTGGTCACTCCCACACTAAACTGAGTCTTTTTGCCGATGACTTACTTTTGACTTTAACAAGTCCTCTTACCTCTCTTCCTAATCTCATGAGAGTCCTAACCCAGTTTGATAGGATATCGGGCCTCAAAATTAACACATCCAAATCTGATATTCTCTTTTGTAACACATCAGAGAGTACCCAGAAACTCATTGAACTAAATGCTGGCTTTAAAACAAGAACCCATTATATCCCCTATCTTGGTGTTAAACTCACTAAAAACATACAGTACAGACCAAAAGTTTGGACACACCTTCTCATTCAAAGAGTTTTCTGTATTTTCATGACTATGAAAATTGTAGATTCACAATGAAAGCATCAAAACTATGAATTAACACATGTGGAATTATATACTTAACAAAAAAGTGTGAAACAACTGTAAATATGTCTTAAATTCTAGGTTCTTCAAAGTAGCCACCTTTTGCTTTGATTACTGCTTTGCACACTCTTGGCATTCTCTTGATGAGCTCCAAGAGGTAGTCACCTGAAATGGTTTTCACTTCACAGGTGTGCCCTGTCAGGTTTAATAAGTGGGATTTCTTGCCTTATAAATGGGGTTGGGACCATGAGTTGTGTTGGGCAGAAGTCAGGTGTATACACAGCTGATAGTCATACTGAATAGACTGTTAGAATTTGTATTATGGCAAGAAAAAAGCATCCAAGTAAAGAAAAACGAGTGGCCATCATTACTTTAAGAAATTAAGGTCAGTCGGTCCGAAAAACTGGGAAAACTTTGAAAGTGTCCCCAAGTGCAGTCGCAAAAACCATCAAGCGCTACAAAGGAACTGGCTCACATGAGGACTGCCCCAGGAAAGGAAGACCAAGAGTCACATCTGCTGCAGAGGATAAGTTCATCCGAGTCACCAGCCTCAGAAATCGCAGGTTAACAGCAGCTCAGATTAGAGACCAGGTCAATGCCACACAGAGTTCTAGCAGCAGACACATTTCTACAACAACTGTTAAGAGGAGACTGTGTGCAGCAGGCCTTCATGGTAAAATAGCTGCTAGGAAACCACTGCTAAGGACAGGCAACAAGCAGAAGAGACTCGTTTGGGCTAAAGGACACAAGGAATGGACATTAGACCAGTGGAAATCTGTGCTTTGGTCTGATGAGTCCAAATTTGAGATCTTTGGTTCCAACCACCGTGTCTTTTTGCGATGCAGAAAAGGTGAACGGATGGCCTCTACATTCCTGGTTCCCACCGTGAAGCATGGAGGAGGAGGTGTGAAGGTGTAGGGGTGCTTTGCTGGTGACACTGTTGGGTGCTTTGCTGGTGACACTGTTGGGGATTTATTCAAAATTGAAGGCATACTGAACCAGCATGGCTACCACAGCATCTTGCAGTGGCATGCTATTCCATCCGGTTTGCCTTTAGTTGGACCATCATTTATTTATCAACAGGACAATGACCCCAAACACACCTCCAGGCTGTGTAAGGGCTATTTGACCAAGAAGGAGAGTGATGGGGTGCTACGCCAGATGACCTGGCCTCCACAGTCACCAGACCTGAACCCAATTGTGATGGTGAAGACAAAAGGGCCAACAAGTGCTAAGCATCTCTGGAAACTCCTTCAAGACTGTTGGAATACCATTTCAGGTGACTACCTCTTGAAGCTCATCAAGAGAATGCCAAGAGTGTGCAAAGCAGTATTCAAAGCAAAGGGTGGCTACTTTGAAGAACCTAGAATATAAGACATATTTTCAGTTGTTTCACACTTTTTTGTTAAGTATATAATTCCACATGTGTTAATTCATAGTTTTGATGCCTTCAGTGTGAATCTACAATTTTCATAGTCATGAAAATACAGAAAACTCTTTGAATGAGAAGGTGTGTCCAAACTTTTGGTCTGTACTGTAGATAATCTCTATAAAACAAATTATGACCCTATTTTCAAACAATTGAGCTCTGATCTACACAAATGGGATTGCCCATATCTATCCTGGATTTGTCGGATACATGCTCTGAAAATGGTATTATTACCTAAAATCCTTTACTTATTTAGGACTCTCCCGATACCGGTCCCAGACCCTACAAAAACAAATTATCTCCTTTATCTGGTCTCATAAACGCCCTCGCATTTCCAGAAAAATTATGTTCCTTCATAAAAGAGTGGGAGGAATGTCGGTACCTAATCTTGCTGCTTATTGCAAGGCGGCGACATTGTCCCAACTGGCACCAATACTAACTGGCTCTAAAGCACCCTTATGGACCTCTTTCGAGACTTCCCTACTTCCAACATGGCCAACACTCTTTTGGACTGAGACTTCTCTTCCTGCCCACATGAAACAAATTGAATTGTTCCCTTTACCTTTTTCTCGCTACTTTTGTGGCGCCAAACAAGATTCAAATACAACTTACAGTCACAACCCTCAATGTTGACACCTATTTTTTCCAATCCAGCATTTCCTGCGGGAGAAAATTCCTCTGCTTTTACATGGTGGTACTCACATAGATTCACTACACTGTATGATTTTGCTATCCATGGTAAACTAATAACAATCTCTTATTTTAATACTCACTACCAACCTCCATCTGAAGAGTGGTGGAGAAAACAACAGATTTTCCACTTTTTATCGACCTTAACGAACTCATCCACTAAATTAGAGCAAAATATGATGGAATCCATATGCAAGTATCATCCCACCTCTTCGAGTACCCTATCTCATTTCTACGGGGAAATTAATGGATCCCATCATGGAGATAAATTGCCTTTTATGTTGCAATGGGAGGCTAATATGAGTGCCACCATGTCGATAGAACGCTGGCACCATTGTTGCACCCTTCTGAGCAAGAATAGCTGGCAAGTCACATTAACGGAAACAGTTCTTAAAGTTCTGCATAGAGCATACATGGTCCCTACTAGACTGCATACAATTTATCCTAATACTCATCTAGAATTCTATCTATCCAGTATGACTATTACTGAGGCCTGTACACCCTTCTTTTAATTAATCCATGTTTGGAATGTTTTATTTTTGTATGCTATTTCTTGTTATTTCTCGCCCCCTGCGTGGGGTAATTTGGCAGTATGTTGCCGACATCCTTTGTTTCGAAAACTCAATAAATATTTCTTGAAACTAAAAAATGCACTGGCTTGCGCAAGGTTTTGGCAATGTCAAGGAAACTGTCCCTCTCTTCAGCCATTCTCACGTTGTAAGGAACACTCACCTGGATCAACAGTGTAAGAATGGCATGCAGAAACACTGCTTAATCTCCAACGTTCCAACTCACTGGAATACAACATTGCACATGTTCGGGCGTCTGTACGAGCAGTGGAAAGCCATGAACAATTTGGTCATGCACCAGACTGCTTCAGCAGGGAGCATGTCTTCTTTCCAGGTTAGACAGTGGTAGCTCATGCCGTTCGTGCTAAAGTTGTCCCTGATCCCCATCATATAGATTTTTGAAGAGACATTGACGCTCATGCAACTGGTTGCCCTGTAGCTGTTGGGGTGTTGGGAATCCACAATGAGAAACTCCCAGGGGAGGAGGTGCCACCACTTGAGGAAGAGGAGTGTGGGTTGGAGGAGAAAGAGGATAATGATGATGACGGAGACACGAGTCACGACAACCAATTGTCTGTGGGGGGCATAGGTGGAAAAAACTGGCAACTTGGCCATGCTGGCCAAAATGGCAACTTGTAGACTTGCTAGCTTACACAGTGACCGGTGTATCGTTGACATCAAGCAGTTTGATGATTACTAGATAGCAATGCTTTTAGACCCTCATTACCAAGGCAAAATAGGGGAATGTTTTCCTCTGGCAGAAAGGGAGGAGAAATTACATTACTACCAGGAGACACTGTGTATGCAGCTTGCCATAGCTTACTGTGAGCAGATGCCTGCCCCAACGTGTCTGAAAGGGAGGTCCCTCTCCGCCCCCCCGCAGAGTCACCCCCCTACCACCACCATGAGCAGCAGAACTCAGAGAAGCAGTAGCAGCCACAGCCATTTCAGTCTCCTGAACATGATGGAGCAGTTTTTCCACATGCTGTGCCAGGCAGAGGCCAGTCAGCAAGCAGACAGCTTCCGCCTCAATGCCCAGTTTCAGACCTACCTAATCTATGGCCAGTCTCTGTTGTATACCCAGTTCCCTGACTCCCATGGATTTCTGGGCAGGCAAACTGGAACAGTGGTCAGACTGGCATAACATGCTCTCTATTTTCTTTCTTGCTTGGCCTCCAGTGTAATCTTGGAGAAGAATTTCAATGCCACGTGGGGAGTAGTGATACCCCAAAACAGACCAGGTAACCACCCCAAGTGTACAAAACATCACTTTTGTCTAAATGAACAAAGCTTGGATTAAAGGGGATTTTCACACTCCTCTGGCTGATTCCGATGTATAGACCTCGCTCACCTCGCCTTGCTGAAGGTGCCATATCTTGCTACTGATGCTGTCTGTCTGCCTTTTATCACATTCTTTACGGATGCTTCTGCTGCAGCCTGCATTATGCTACTAATTCTTCTCAATCATCAGTGTACGTGTACTCAGTTTCCACATGATTGAAATGTAAATGTTTTTGCAGATGATGATGAGCCACAAAGGAATGACCAAGACAACCAACCAAACACATCTGGGGTTTTTGCTTTCTAGATGTCCTTTCCTCCAGTGTTACATTATGTATATGTTTTACCCTACCATGTAATGGTAGCTGAGACCCAATGCATTTGGAAAAAAGTCTAAATTTTCAAATTAACTTAGGCTACTTTCACATTAGCGTTTTTAAATTCCGGTATTGAGTTCCGTTATAGGGGCTCAATACCGGAAAAAAACGCTTCAGTTTTGTCCCCATTCATTGTCAATGGGGACAAAACTGAACTGAAGACAACGGAATGCTCCTGAAAGCATTCCGTTCCGTCTTCAGACCGGAGAACAAACCGCAGCATGCTGCGGTTTGCTCTCCGGTCCAGGCATCCGCACCAAGACGGATCCGGAATGACCCCCAATGCAAGTCAATGGGGACGGATCCGTTTGGTGTGGACACACCAGTAATCCGGATCTGTCCTCCATTGATTTCCAATGGGGGGTCATTCCGGATCCGGCAACATACACACAGACATACATACAAACAAACATACAGACATACATACAAACATACAGACATACATGCATACTCACATACTCCAGGGACGCCGGCAGCATGTCTTCACGCGCCTCCTTCCCGCAGCTATGACATTTCCCCACTGCGCCCAGCAGAGGGCGCTGTGGGGAATCATCATCACTGCGCGCAGGAGGCGCGTGAAGACGTTCTGCCGGCATCCCTGGAGTATGTGAGTATGTATGTATGTCTGTATGTTTGTATGTATGTCTGTATGTTTGTTTGTATGTATGTCTGTGTCTTGTTTTAAAGTGTGTCATGTGTGGGGCCAGAGCGCTGCTCCGGCTCCACACATGTATAGCGTTAGCACGGATCTGTTGGCACCCTTTAGGTGCCGGATCCGTGCTAACGCTAGTGTGAAAGAGGCCTTAAACAATGAGAATATTTTAATACATTTTTTGGGAGGTTAACACGGTTGAAATTTTACATTTTTTTTTATTGGGTTAAATTTCTTAAAGGTGCAGGATAAATGTACATGATTACTGCATCACTTCCCACATTCTCTCACAGTAGAGGCAATGCTAGGACTTGCATCATGCCACTAATGCCTGAGGGTCAGTTTCCATGTACTCACTTTCTACACAGTTGAATTGTATACATTTTTTTGGAGGGGTGTTACATTTCTTTAAGGCACAGAATAAATATATGTGATTACTGCCTCAATATCAACATTTTATCACAGTCAAGGCAATGCTGTGGCCTGCATCATGTCACTAATGCCTGATTTTTGGGTGGGGTGGTCAAGTTGAAATGTAAAATTTTTTGTGGGCTGGTTAACATGGTGGTTTACATTTTTTTGGGGGGAGTGGTCCCTGCCGGATCAATGCAAGAGTCCAGCAGTCACACAGTGGGACAAAAGTGAAAAGTAAAAAAAAAAGTTTTAAAAAGTGTTTTTCATTAAAAAAAATAGTATAAAATATAAAAAAGCCCATTTTCCCTAATAAACACATAAAAAGTTGTAAAAAAAAAAATTAAAAAACACCCATATTAGGTATTGCCACATCCACCAACCAGCTCTATAAAAATATCATATAATCTACCCTGTCAGGTGAACGCTGTAAAAAAAATAAAAATAAAAACTGTGACAAAAAAGGCAATTTTTGTCACCTTACATCACAAAAAGTGTAATATGAAGCGATCAAAAAGCCATGCGTACCCCAAAATAGTACCAATAGTACCAAAGTAATCAAACCATCATCTCATCCTGCAAAAAAAGAGCTCCTATATACGTAAGACAATCTTTCAAGAATGCTTTTAAAACCGAAATAAATAAAAAAAAACAGACATACTAGGTATCACTGCATCCGTAACAACCTGCTCTATAAAAATATCATATGATCTACCCCCTCAGGGGAATGCCATTTAAAAAAATAAAAATAAAAACTGTTTCAAAGCAACCAATTTTTTTGTCACCTTGCCCCATAAAGTATATTGAATGATCAAAAAATCATATGCACCCAAAAATGGCACCAATAAAAAGTCAACTCTTCCCACAAAAAACAAACCCATACACAAGACAACTGGCATAAAAGTGAAACAATTATGGCTTTCAGAAAATGGAGACACAAAAACATGATTTTTTTTCTAAAATGTTTTATTATGTAAAACTTAAACAAAAATAAATAAAATACATGTTTGATATTGTCGTGTTCCTAACCACTCTATAAAAATAGCACATGATCAAATGTTCAAATGAACATTATGAAAAAAATAAAAACTGTGCCAGAACTGCTATTTTTGGTTATCTTGCCTCACAAAAAGTGTAATCATATAAACCCCATAAATATAATAACAAAACTGTCAATTCATTCCGTAGTTTTCAAAATTGGGTCACTTTTTTGGAGATTCTACTGTAGGTATGCATCAAGGGGTCTTCAAATGTGGCATGGTGTCTAAAAACCAATACAACAAAATCTTCTCACCAAAAATCATATGGTGCTCCTTTCCTTTTGAGCCCTTCCATGTACCCATACAGCAGTTTACGACCACATATGGGGTGTTTCTGTAAACAGCAGAATCAGGGTGAAAGATATTGAGTTTTGTTTGGTTGTTAACCCTTGATATGTTACAGGAAAAAAATGGATTAAAATATAAAATCAGCCAAAAAAAGTAAAATGTTGAAATTTAATCTCCATTTTCCTTTAATACTTGTGAAACACCTAAAGGGTCATCAGTTTGTAAAATCAGTTTTGAATGACATGAGGGGTGTAGTTTCTAATTATGGTTGTTTTCTACTATGAAAGCCCCATAACTGAACTTGTCCTTAAAATGTGGGTTTTGGAAATTTTCTTAAAAATTTAAAGTCCAAACCAAACTTTTTCAAAAATTTGGCGAAGTGGACCCGAAATGAATATCGTTTGTTTCGCTCAGCTCTATGAACCAATGCTAAGAAATCATTAGTGTTAATCGTCAATGTCTTACTATATATCAGATTAAAGAACAAAATCCAAGTTGCACATTAGGACTTTTAGTACAGTATGATTCACTGTTGCTCTTTTATTTGTTTAAGATCCTTGTCTAACCTTATTAACTGTATCTCCTTTTGCATCAGGGCTATTCAGAAATCCCCAAACTATCTTCAGCCTGCCAACTTTTAGCTTGAGATCATGACCTCTTAAAGAATATGATTTGCTTCTGCACTTTCCTTAATCTCTTAATGTACTGGATTGTTTCTTTTATATATTTCCATCGTATTTCTCCTTTAAGACATACAATAATGTCAGCCTGTTCTTTCAGATAAGAAGTAATATATGAGTACTAGGGGGAATCCATCCAACTGACCACATTTTGAGAATAAAGCATGCATTCAATACAAACAGTAACATTTAACAGATAGGTAGTACTAGAACATATACACCTACATCTCTGGCGTCTAAAATGATAATCTTAATAAGTGACCCCCATAGATGTTGTTTTTTTTTTTTTTTTTTCAGTTTCAATATTATATGACAAAACATAATCTTAGAGGACCTTGCAATTTTCCCCTTTCCAGAGTCATAACTTTTCATATTTTTTCATTCACAGAGCCGTAGGAGGGTCTATTTTTTGCAGGACAAGTTGAACGTTCTAATAGCTAGAAGAAGGAAAAAATGGGGTAACCACTTGTTAGGCGCTGCTTGGTGTAATTGAGACAAATATCACCAGTGTGGTGAGAGAAAAGCTTTATTCAGGATCTTGTCAACACTAGAGATGAGCGAGCACTAAAATGCTCGGGTGCTCGTTATTCGAGTCGAACTTTTCCCGATGCTCGGGTGCTCGTTTCGAATAACGAACCCCATTGAAGACAATGGGAGACTCGAGCATTTTTTGCAGGGGACCAAGGCTCTGCCTAGGGAAGGCTGGGTGAAAACCTGGAAACCTCAGAAAATGATGGAAACACCATGGAAATGGACAGGAAACAGCAGGGGCAGCATGCATAGATGCCTCTGAGGCTGCCTAATCCCACCATTACCCCAAATTCTCAGGCAAACAGCCTGGTGGTTACCCTCATGGCTATTGTACTCACCCAGACAAAGAAAGGCGAGGCACATGCCCATCACGTTAGGGAAGCACCCAACTAGGTGCAACAAAGGTCCATCACCGCCAATTTTCAGGGACACGGTAATGGTGACCCACTTAAAAATGCTGCCTGACAACCTGGCGGTGAACCCCTGATTGTCTGTCTTTCAATAAGATTGCAGTGTAAAGCATGGTGGTGAGCCTCAGTAATAAGATTGCAGTGTAAAGCATGGTGGTGAGCCTCAGTATGACTTTTTGGATGGAGATTGCATGTGGTCACGTACTCCCTGGAACCCCATAGTCACCCCTTCTCTGATGTGCTACCCCAGAACATTCTCTGCCCCAATTCGCAAGACCTTTTGCAGTCTCCGTGTGCTGACAGTGGGGATTTACCAGTGTTGTCTGAGGAGGTGGTGGACAATGGCGAGACACAGGTGTCGGGGGGTGAGGCAGTTGTATGGGAAGCAAGTTACAGTGGGGACTCCTTGGGGGGACTTTCTCATGATGGGACAGATTCAACTTGGGTGGATCAGGCACAGGAACAGATCAATTTTGTTTTGTGTTTATTTAACTTTTATTTAGCACAAATAACCACAGAGATATTTATTCGTTCTCTTTGATGCGCAGTCTGGCGTTGGGGTTCGTCACTTTGATGGCGAGCTGTGCTGCTCTCGCCACAATGGTCGTTCGGTTCTTTGAGGAGATGTTGAGGAGATCAGTGAAATTCAGTGAATGACGACGCAGGACGCCAACTTAAAAATTTAGCATCAACTGGTACAGTCGTAAATTATGAGCTTGATCAAGTGTGGCATGTGTTCTATGTATTCTTCTCATTTTAATACCGTATATGGCAGCTATCCGGAAAAATAGTTTGGAGAGAGAGAAAGATAGGAAAAAGACGTAAATTGTTTGGAGAGAGGGCCTGTTGGTGGACCTCTGGAAAAATTGTTTGGAGAGAGGGCCTGTAGGTGGACCTCCGGAAAAATTGTTTGGAGAGAGGGCCTGTAGGTGGACCTCCGGAAAAATTGTTTGGAGAGGGGGCCTGTAGGTGGACCTCCGGAAAAATTGTTTGGAGAGAGGGCCTGTAGGTGGACCTCCGGAAAAATTGTTTGGAGAGAGGGCCTGTAGGTGGACCTCCGGAAAAATTGTTTGGAGAGAGGGCCGGTAGGTGGACCTCCGGATAAATTGTTTGGAGAGAGGGCCTGTAGGTGGACCTCTGGAAAAATTGTTTAAAGAGAGGGCCTGTAGGGGGCCCTCCTGAAAAATTGTGGTAAAAGACTGCCAGTTGGACCTCTAAAAAAATGGCGTTTTTTGGTCAGCGTTAGGCAAAGACAATATGGAGGAGGAGGAGTAGGAGGAGTAGAGAAGAGGAATCGGATACATAAGTAATGTTAATCTTTAGCTGCTTTCCCCCGGAGGAGATTTGAATTCCGGTTAAATCCAGGCTTTGTTCATTTTAATAAGCGTCAGCATGTCAGCGCTGTCAGTTGACAGGCGTGTACGCTTATCGGTGATGACGCCACCAGCTGCACTGAATACCCGCTCTGACAGCACGCTAGCGGCAGGGCAGGCCAGCACCTCCAAGGCCTACAGCGCCAGTTCAGGCCACGTGTCCAGCTTTGAAACCCAGTAGTTGTATGGAGCAGAGTGATCGCTATGGACGTTGGTATGGTCAGCTAGGTACTCCCTCACCATCTTTCTGTACAGCTCCCCCCTACTCTGCCTAGACTGGGGACAGGTGACAGTGTCTTGCTGGGGTGACATAAAACTGGAAAAGGCCTTGGAGAGCGTTCCCCTGCCAGTGCTGGACAAGCTGCCTGCTCGGCTCCTCTCCTCCGCTACTTGGCCCACAGAACCATGCCCTCTGCCGCTAGCGGCGTCAGATGGGAAGGATTGTTTCAGCTTGTGCACCAGGGCCTGTTGATATCTATTCACTCTCATGCTCCTTTCCTCTGCAGGGATGAGAGTGGAAAGGTTCTGCTTGTACCGTGGGTCCAGGAGAGTGAACACCCAGTAATCGGTGTTTGAAAAAATGCTTCTAACGCGAGGGTCACGGGATAGGCAGCCTAACATGAAGTCTGCCATGTGCGCCAGAGTCCCAACACGTAAGAATTCCGTCTCCTCACTGGCCTGACTCTCCATTTCCTCCTCCTCCTCCTCCAAGTCCTCCTCTTCAGCCCATACACGCTAAAGAGTTAAGGACTGAGAACATTCTCCTCCTCTTCCTCCTCATCCCCCTCCTCCGATACGCGCTGAGAAACAGACCGGAGGGTGCTCTGGCTATCAAGCGACGTATCTTCCTCCACCGTCTCTTGTGACAAGCGCAAAGCATCCGACTTGATTCTGAGCAGTGAGTTTTTCAACAGGCAAAGCAGCGGGATGGTGAGGCTGATAATGGCGGCATCGCCGCTGACCATCTGTGTTGACTCCTCAAAGTTGCTCAACACCTGGCAGATATCAGACATCCACGTCCACTACTCATTGTAGACTTGAGGAATCTGACTGACCTGACTACCAGTTCTGGTGGAAGTTGACATCTGGCAGTCTACAATCGCTGTGCGCTGCTGGTAAACTCTGGATAACATGTCAAATGTGGAATTCCATCTCGTGGGCACGTCGCACAACAGTCGGTGAGCGGGCAGTTGTAGGCGGCGCTGCGCTGCCCTGAGAGTGGCAGCATCTGTGGTGGACTTGCGGAAATGCGCACAGATGCGGCGCACCTTGGTGAGCAAATCAGACAGATTGGGGTATGCCATGCCTGGCTTGAGGTTCAGCGGTGCCAGCCACAGATCGGTCTGTGCCGTGATGCCCTGTAACAGCTCTTGGACGGTGTGCCTTTTGTCACAAAAGCTCAGCAGTTTGAGCACCGCCTGCTGCGCTACCTACGGCACT
>ONZH01002122.1:0-16626 GCA_900303285.1 Rhinella marina | reverse complement strand
TTTTTGTTTCGTATGTGTGGGAAGGATTTGATTGTATAAAGAGATATCAAGCAGCGAATACTCTACAGTGCTTGCAAAATGCATTAACGGTAAGAATCTTGAATTGAAAACGGTTATTCACATTGAAATTTGGAGGCATATTTATAATGACAATTACTAATGTGTTTTATTCCAGAATAAAAAAAAAAATTAGGTACAATGGTTCAATTCAATTCAAATATTTTTTTTTAATTTGCTAATGAGTTGGGTCAGGGATAGGGAACATTTTTGAAATATACTTTATTTAGTGAAAACCTTTATTTATACTAGAAAACTAGGGCTGAAATGTCCCTTAGCAGCAATCTTTTTCAGAGCTGCTGCTAACGGAAATCGTCTTCCTAACAGCACAGTTTTCTAGTATAAATAAAGGTTTTCACTAAATAAAGTATATTATAAAACGATTTCCTATCCCTACCCATTAGCAAAAATAAATAAATAAAAATATGACAGCATGTTATAGAGCAGAAATAACTGAGCAGATTGATTATATACAGATAATGACTGCTCATTCTGGACTTTGAAGTCAAGGATGCATCTGATCAGTGTTTGATATCTATATCTGTATACATAGTCGTACAGGAAATGCTATCAATCACTGAATATCACCGACTCATTCAGGGACATTTATCAATCCCAATTGTGGCATAAAAAGTAGCATTTTATGGTTCACAGCCAGTGGCGTACATAGAGAAGTAAGGGCCCCATAGCAAGGATCAAACCAGGCCCCCACACAGGACAGAAGGGTTTCTGCCTAAACCCTTTTCAATGACCCTTGGGACATTTTTCCACTGCTTCATTTGCTAAAAGTTGGTCCTTTAGATGGTGAAGTCCTGACCAAGTTTTCACCTCCAGTAGGAGAGGAGATAATCCCAATTGGGCACCCTTTTGCCCTGGGCCCCATAGCAGTTGCATGGTCTGCCACTATGGTAGTTACGCCCCTGCGCACAGCATCTGTGCACCATAATTAGGGACTTTTTGAGCTGTTTTGCACTTTTCTGAAGTATATATTGTAAAGGATCGCTCTCACAGGGGGTCAGTAAAGACACTCTGCTCAAAAAACATGAGGGGGAGGGTAGGAGGGTGTTTCCAAGCTTAAACAGTGGTTATTCATCAAACAGCACATCACACTTCCAAGTTTGGCATCACTTGGCATAATGAAGTTGCAGCTTCACATCACAATGTGTTACATACATCAACACAAAGCAATAAATCTTTGCCAGACTAGGCGCTCACTATACAGAGGTTTTCTGTAACTCACCTCTAGCTCAGTGTTCACACTGTGGTATTTGGCTTTACTCAGCCATGAGGTTATAGCTGTCACCGATGCAACCTATTGGGGTCTCGGTCCACCAGTCCTCCTGACAGTGACCATACAATACCTTTGGAGGATATGGTCCAGAGGTCCTACCGACACTGACCTTGCGACCCCCCCCCCCGCCCCCCCCAAAAAAACTCAGGCTTTCCTAGCCTTGTGAGCCCCCCAACTCTAATGGCTGGGACAACACAGAGCCTCTGCAGGCTTCCTTTTCAAATCCTCCAAACTCTTACACACTGAGGATTGATTTATCCTTCAGTGATTAATCACAGCTGGCCTCACCTGGGGTCAGGGGAACCTGTAGTGGACTAGGGGTGTGGACTGAGATATATACCCCCTCCACACCTCTACCGAGCACTTCACAATATATATAAGGGCTCATGCACACGACTGTGCCGGCTGGGCCCGCATTGCAATCTGCAAAATACAGGCCCGGCCATTCTGGCATCGCAGTTGGTGCAGAAAGGAGAATCAGAAACCCAGCGGAAGCACTTGGGAAGCTTCCGTGGGGTTTCTGTCTGTGCATCAGCACCGCAAAAAAAGTAGGGCATGCAACTTTTTTGCAGTGCGGAAAATCGGATGCGGATCGTGGACCCCTTTCAAGTGAATGGGTCTGCGATCCACACACGGCAGCCCCACGGTCGGTGCACGGTCATATCCATGGGCCCTAAGTCTGCTCAGCTCTTCCTGATCTACAACATGTTGCTGGAGAACTACAGTGCATTTTTCTAGTTTTATATTTTGCACATATATAAAAAAAAATTGATCTGGTCATATGTTCAAAAACAGTATTATATTTACATACATTATATTTACAATGTTTTACTTGTCTTAACTAGATTACTCCGGAATTTCTTGAAAAACTTATATACTTTCTATGCAACTATAAAGATGGGGTAAGTATTTCATAAGTATCAGACTTTATTGACAATGAAAACTGGTGTAAAGTAGAACTGGCTTAGTTGCCCATAGCAACCACTCAGATTCTTCCTTTCAATTTCCAAAGGAGCTGTCAAAAATGAAAGGTGGAATCTGGTTGCTATGGGCAACTAAGCCAGTTTTCCTTTACACCAGTTTGATAAATCCCCCCATGGTTTGCACTTTAAAAAACGAAACACAAATGACAAAAAACACTGCTGTTGTTAGAATTCAGAGCCTCTGTGGGGTTTCTAGCATCCCCTCTGGTAATTCTGATGGCAAGAAAACTGCAGTCTACAGCTTCTTTCCTGTTGTGACCAATAGCAGAACCCCAATACAATCCCCAAAGATTGCCAATATATGCTAGAACACTGAACTAGCCTTACTACTATAGGTCTGTTATAAAAAATAAAAAAAAAATTTAAAAAATAGTGCAAAACTGAACGCAACCTAATAAAAAACTATTACTTAAAATTAATCAATGTCCTCAGAAAATGACCTACCTCTTAAATCATGTCTTTATGTTAGCATTTTTTGGTTGGCGTTTTTAATTTTTCCATGTCACTAGAGATTAAATAGAACCCTGCAGTTTTCACAATGACCACTTCTAAGCCTAATAACACTTTGCACAGTCAGGATTACAATGACAGATAACACATCTGTTCAAAGCAGAATCCACAATTCGAAAAAATTGCAGCCTTATTCACATGTCAGTCTTTTGGTCACTGATTTCCATCTGTGATTGTGCCCAAACCAGAAGTGGAGGCTATACAGAGAAAAGGTATAATAGAAAGATCTGCAACTCTTCTGTGTTTAGACTTACACTTGGTTTTGGCTCACAATCGTTGATGGAAATCACTGACCGAACACTGACGTGTGAATAAGGCATAAAACATGTTCTAAAGCACAGGAAAAATGGCTGCCCCCATAGTTTTGCATAGACAGTGGAATAAAAATTTCTAAAGGAAAATAAATCGATAAATTAATAAATAAATGATTTGTGTCACTATCTGGTTTTAACTGGCAGAAAATATTACAGGTGACACATTTGCTTTAACATGGAATTAATCCTTTTATCCTAATCACTAGATAAAATAGAAAAATAAGTATGGAGGCTTAAAGGGGTAGTGTCATCTCAGACAATGGGGGCATATCAGTAGGATATGCCCCTATTGTCTGATAGTTGCGGGTCCCAGCAGTGAAACCCACACCTATCTCCTAAACAGAGCCCGGCAAAGTGGTGGCTGGAGGACTCCGGTCTGACCGCCCCCAAGTGCCCTCCCCATAGAAGTGATGGGGAGCGCACCACGCATCTATGGGCCTGACAGACATAGCCAAGCCACCACTCAACTATTTTTGCAGGCCACTTAGAAATTAATGGAGGGCGGCTACACATGTGCAGTCCACCCTCGACCACTTTTGGAGCTTAGTTCATGGGACCCACACCTATCAGAAAATGGGGGCATATCCTAGTGATGTTCCCCCATTGTCTGAGATGAGATAATTCTTTTAATGTCTTGTTTTCCTGCTGTCAATCATCTATGTACTTCTTCTATAGTGAATGTTATAAAATGCTAATGATTAATCTATAAGTGACCATGTAGAATGGAAGGAAGAGGAAGAATTCAATATCTGTAAACCTCAAAGTTTCTAGATCTATGATTATGAATCACTGTACTATAAAAATGAATTGCAACTTATGATGATATCATATGTTTGTACCTCCTAATCCAGAAAGCGTGAACTCTTAATTAGTGTTCAGCAAGCATGCTCGCCCGAGCATTATATTCGCTCCAGCATCGGTATGCTCGGCACAACTGGCATTCACTGTAATGCTGTAGCTATGTTGATTTGTACTCTAATGCTACGTATTGTACACTAAAGCGTACAAATTTGTATGCTAATGCTACGCATTGTGCGCTAATGCGTACGATTTTGTATGCTAATGCTACGTATTGTACACTAAAGCGTACAAATTTGTATGCTAATGCTACGCATTGTGCGCTAATGCGTACAAATTTGTATGCTAATGCTACGCATTGTGCGCTAATGCGTACGAATTCAGTTAATTAGCGTACTTTTACGAGAGAAAGGAGTGAAAGAGGAGAAGTTGCGATTCTGACCTTTTCCTATGAACCAGACACCCTCCCCATGCTGTTCCCTAACTATTTCTGTGGTGTTTCCACCATTTTCTCACGTTTCCCTATCAACCAGACACCCTCCCCTCTGCAGAGCAGGGGGTGCTTGGTATTCTCCCATTGACTTCCATTATACTCTGGCGCTCGACTGAGCACTCGAGCACCACCTAGTGTTCGGCCAGAGCACCCGAGCACCCAAATGTGCATCTATTCTTATGGCTCTATGTTGTGCGATTCCCTTATTATTTCTACTAGAAGTTATGAATGAATTGCTAGAAGTCTGCAGTAAGGGCACATTTTCTGAGAATGACAGCACTGACTGGATAAAGTGAGACACACCCCCAACTGGTTACCACCCCTCTGTACTCTTACTGCAGAGTGCTAAAAATGTATCCATATCTTCTAGTTAAAAAAATAATAAAGGAATTAGAGTCATAAGATTAGGTGCTCCAGAACTGTTATCAGATGGAGGATGCAAGTAGCTATTAAATCAGGCATGTCAGGAGAGGTGACGGGTCTTCTTTAAAGGGGATTTCTGGTTTTATCTAAACTTAATGTATATTATTTAATTCCTTGTCATTTTCAAGACCTCTGCTTGTTGATAGTGAATGTAAATACTGAATATTCAGAGGCTGATATAATGGCCTGATCATGTGCTGCTCACACAAGTCCAGGACAATATCCAAGGATAAGCAGGAATGACAGTGACTGTCATATAGTGCAGTCCTCACAACCTTGGCTATAATAACAAAAATGACACAGAAAACACATTACAAAGTCTATAAATTCTCTGTGTTCAAAATAATAAACCCAATCAGCTGTGTAATATAAGCTCTTAATCAAGTGTTAATCAAAATTTATTTTACACACACTTCACCATAGTCACTCACAATTGTTACTCCACAGATGCAAAACAATAAAAGAGAATTTGAAGCCGCTCTCCGTGAATTGATAGAAATACTGGTAAGTATTTCTATTTATGACTTTCTGTTGTGACGTTTTAAGGATGTAAATTAATAATTGCTGTTGAGCGAATCGACTTTGTGGCGAATCGCATTTTTCCTGAAATCCAGAACGATGTCAATTTGTTTTGCTTCGACTTGCTCATCTCTAATTATAATATCCAAAATATTGTTGATACCTAATGCCCTATAATAAGTTGCTTTTTCCCTCCTACCTTAACAGGAATGTGCTGGCTGTGCTGTGGATAAACTTACTGGCACAAATGTATCAGTTGTAAGTGAACACAGATAAGTAAAGCTGATGATGTACTTTCCACATTATCCACATGTTATACATATACTGTACTTAAATGGTGTTGATTCAAAAGAAGAGTCAAGTTCAGACAATTATAACAGTATATTGCTGTTGTTGAATCGTCCTGTTAGGGTGGTTGAACACACTGCGTTTTGTGGCAGTTTTCATTTTTGAGACAGATCCAGAAGTGGGTTTGAAGACAATGAGAAATATAAAGGAATGATTTATATTTCTCTTTCTACTTCTATTGCTCAAAAAACTGCAGCAAAAACTGCCACAAAGAAACTGTGTCTCCGCACTTACAAAGCTTTTCCACCGCATTATTATTATTATGTATAATTATTATAATTGATATGAAAAAAGTACCTATCAGCCTTTGTATCTAGGTCACATGGGCGGTCTATTTAAAACAGGCAGTTGCTGGCCACAGATGCCTGTGATTGGTTTTTAAGCTTCACTAGCTTCTGTGTGTTTGCTATTCTGGATCACAGACCTTTGCTTGCTAACTTTGACAGTGCTTCTGATTGCTGATTTTGTCTCTGAAGTGACCCTACTGCTAGTTTCTGACCTCGCATTTGTCAGTTAAATTATCTCCTGGTTTCACTTTGTCATCTATTTGTTTCTGATTTTGGATCCTGATCCGGTTCTGGTTTTGCCTGTCCCCATTTTGGTTTAAGCCCCTGCACTTAGTTAAGAAGGGACTTCTAACCAGTTGTTAGCCATCAGGATGGATTGTGCAAGTAGGTAGGGACAGTTGTTTCGGTGGAACATAGTTCTACACTGTTCCCTACTCTTTCATGACAGCAATATAAATTTGATTGTATACTTAATATTCAGTTCAGTTCATATGTTACTGTATTGTGGTTTCTATTACATGCTTGTCCCCTTATACTGTATACAGATAGATGATATTTTGTGTGTCCCAAATGCTAAATTAATTAACTGAAGGGTTTTATGTGTACACTTACATCAAAATGTAAAAATAATTTGATTATCTGAAATTGTAGTTGTAAAATGTTAGCACTTTGTATCCTACTACAGGAAGAACTTTTAGGAGATATTGGAGGTGCTGGAAAAGATGCAGTGTATGCCATCCTGAAGGCTGCAGTAAGTTTTTAATTTATTTATTTATTTTATAGTGGGAAATTGTTAATGAGAAATTTAAATTATATACATACAGTCTATCTATCTATCTAGCCTCACCTATAGAATAAAGTTAACATCTAACTTTTACCATCATAATACTATTGGCCAACTGGGACTCCTTACAAAAATAAGATAAAACTTAACTTTTACTTTGATTGATAAGCTTTCCCTCATAATTCTAGTCGTATAATAAGGGTTACCCTCACATGACTGTAGTCAGAGCACCAGCCCTGGTAAGAGCGACCCCCAGCCAGCTGGAACCTCGGATGTAAGCTGCTACCACCCTACTGACTAATAAACCCTAAATCCTCCGGAGATCCAAGTTTTAAAATGGTTACATCACCAATTCACACCTTCAGCGGTGACATCACTGCTTCAGCAAGATAAGATGAGACAATGGCTTCATTACAAAAACATAGATCTCTGCTCCTCAGTCTCCTCCCCCACTGGTCACATGGCCAATTACATCACTAAGGTCCTACAGCCCCAAGAACCTCCATCTACTCTGTTTCTGAGTCCCCAGCAGCAAGGAGGGAGGACCTGGCTGTGTGTTACTGGTGTCATCACAGGGGCGGGCTCACATCTTCCATTCATTCTCTATAGGGTCAGCAGCGACTGAGGAAGCCTATGTACATGCCTGAGGTGCCATTGTGTTGTAAATCCAGACTGTCACACTTTACTTCCAACATGGCAGCCCCCATGTAAGGCAAGAAAACTGAATTAAAAAAAAAAACATTTACACAATTTGAAAAATACATTATGTTAAAACCTGCTTTTGTTATGTTGTAAAACATATCAAAAAATTTTTCTTCGCGATAGTGTCCCTTTAAGTTTAAAAATTGATGGCCGAGGTTATTCACCAAAGTCCTGTAAGACTTCAATGATAATGATTTTCACCTACAATCTTTGCAAAGGTTTGAATAATTTTCCACCTGGAACATGGTGGTTATGGAAGATCATGAAATACAGTATATGCTGCAGTTAACATCCAAAATCTAAACATCTTGTCTTTTTGTGTTACTACAGGATGAACTCAAATTAACTGGACCTGTGGCAAGCTTAGCATGCGGCCTGGTAAGGAAACAATTATACATGGAAACATTGTGTCTTTCTGATATTGTACCGTATGTGTTCTTTGACTGTATAGAAAGAGGATGAGACTTTATTGCTTTTGTAAAGCCTCCAGGAACCATCTCAATTACCCACTTTTAGACAATGCTGCATGCCTATATGTCACTGCTGCAGTCCTGTAACCAAACTCCAGGAGCAGGACTGGAGTTGTGCTGCTGAGAACGGCGGGGGAGAAACAGGTGAGTATAGGATGATTTTTTATTTTCTAGCATTTAGTGACATGGGACAATTTTTTTTTATTTAATTTACACAACCCCTTTATATGATTTTTTAAAATCTTTGTATAGTTTACTTCTCCCTTCATTAAAAACTATATACAATATTATTTATTAAATCCTTCTATGTTTTCAATTTCCAATACAATCTGAATTTCTTATTAAGTGATGTTAAGGGAGGGCAAACAAATACAACAAAAGTTATATCCGAAATGGTAAGAAACTACCTTAACACTCAAAACTTTACCTGAAAGTTTGCTTACAAGCTGTACTCGAGGTCAGTGATTGGCTGCAGAGGTCATTTTCTGGATACCTTTACATTACTGCTGCAGCCTGGTATATAAGCAGGACTAGAGCAGCAGCACTGAGAACGACAGGGGAGATACAGGTGAGTTTATGATGTTTTTTTGTTTTGTTTTTTTTATTGTACTTTATTACATTAAGTGGCATAAGGCAAATTTTATTTAACTTAAACAACCCCTTTAAGGATGACTTATCAACCCTCCTGAAATTTCTTATTTTGTAAATATTTGTATTCACCATAATGTAACAATTCTGGAGCATCATATATTAGAACTCTATATTATTCCATTCATCTATTAGTCCTACTAGAAAGCGACACTCTGTGTAGTAACAAACCCTTTTGACAAGGGGTATAGCAATGGCCAGTTATCAATTTATTTACATATCTCCAGGAGGAATAATAGAGGTACTGCACAACATATACAGTTTACCAAAACAGACATAAGGAGAGGTGACAGGTCATCTTTAATGTAATACAACAAATGGTGTGATAAAGCATTTTCCTGGCATCATTTGTAATTGGTCTCTAAATAGAGGAGCTGCAGCAGCAGCACTATCAGTGGAGTGATTGCATTTTTCACCAACTTTTCTTTTTTGTTCCATTACTTTAAATTCTCGTACTCCCAAGGAACTTTTACAGGAGCTAATCATTTTATATTAATTATAATATATAAATTGAGAAATCATAAACCTAGACAACTTCACAAATACCCCCTACCCCCAAAAAAAACTATAAGGGATTCTGAGTCAGTAAGGTTGTGTTCACATTACCGTTTATTTTTTAGTTCCTCTGATTTGGCAGAAGAACAGGAAAAAAAACAAAAAAAAAAACAGATCCTGTATTTTAAGCATCTGTTATGCTCAGTTATACACATTTTGTAATTGTTGTAGCCATTTCCACCTTAGATCTGTTATTTTAGATGGAAAACAATCCAGTCTAAAATAATGGATCTCAGATGGAAATGGCTGAAACGGATGCCAAATGTGCATAAATGAGCATTATGGATGCTTAAAATACAGGATCCGTTTTTCTTTTTGTTTTCCTGTTCTGGATCAGAAGAACGGAGAAATAAATGTTGATGTTAACCCAGCCTTAGCCAAAAATATCCAACTTTTAAGGGGTCGCTTGGTGCAAATTTAATCACCTAAGATACACGCAAAGGTCTGTCACTTGTCACAACTGCTTGAATGCTTATTTGTTTTCCTAAAGAACTTTGCCTGTACGCTTTGAATCGTTTCTGTAGAAAGTTTAATGGTTAGCAGCAATTTAAATGTATCATGTTAAGGTCCAGACATACTGTACGACAAATTACAAGGATTTAATTGTTTATTAGAGTTGAATCTTTCAACAAATATTTAGTTCGGCCAGTATTTCATGCCTATAAAATGTATTATTTTTTCAGCTCAAAGGTCTTGGTACTTCTGGTGGTCTGGGTAATATTGGAAGTGTCCTGGGTGGTCTCCTGGGTTAAGTCAAGAACTAATCCTAGCTGTCAAAGAAACATGGTAAATTTTGATAAAAGATGCGATTTAACATTCAAATAATCTTCAATAAGTCGCCAGAATTTTTTTATTTTATTTCAACAACTGTAGCTTCCTACATTATAACTCATACTTTTTTAATTCATAATTTTTTCACACAACCGTAAATGTTTTGCGGTCCGCAAACCCACAGATCCGCAAGGCACGTCGCATAATGGTTTGGACCCATTAACTTCAATGGTTCCATTGTCCACATGTTACAGCGACAAATGTATCGGACATGTCTTAGCTTTAGTGGAGCCGCCTCACATATGAGGAAACACATGGAAATAAAGGCAAATCACTACTTTGTAATATACTGTATGTTAGTAATAAAGGAACATTAAAACCTTGACATGAAGAATGCAAGGTAAAGAAAAGAGAAAACTCTGCTTATGTTATTTTCCACAGCTTCTGAGATTTTTAGGGGGAATTTAATAATTCATGCTCAACAGAATTCTGCAGAAAAAAGGAACAAAATTTGGTGCACACCAGTTGAGTCTAAAAATATGTAACTTTTTATGATTTTATGCCATTGTCTCTAATTTTATAAAGTCTGTGGAACAGTGGGGCTTGTTCCCTATTATAATGAGCTGTATACCAGATGTATCTGGCTTTTTTTTTCTCAAACATCGTGCGGCATTCAATAAATTTGGTGTGTTGTCTTAAATTGGATGCATCCTCCGGCAGAACAGGAGCTTGCAAAGACAAACATAAAACATCAGTCTTTGGTAAATCTCCCCCTTTATTTGAAGCTTCAAAACATTCACTCATAAAGTAATGCTGTTACTTTATGAGTGAATCAATTCTAATGAACTTATTTGGTTCATTAGCAAGAGTTCTTGTGAGGGAATGTCCCCGCAATTAAAGAATCGCCCACCTGCCATTTGATTGACAGGGTCGGACAACTTGCATGGCCCTGTCAATCTCATGCAATGATTTAGCTGTCGCTGCCAGTAACAGAAGCAGAGCTTCTGGCATGGGATTGACTGGGCAGGGAAAGATTTTCAGCCCTGTCTATCAAACCACAAGTGGGTGCTTCTTCACCTTTGGGGAATGCCACTCCCAGGTTAAGAACTCTTGCTAGTGAGACAAATTGATTTGATAAAATCAATTTGCTTATCTCTGTGTTACACAACCATATTGTACATTGATTAGTAAAAAGAACTTTCTTATTATTTTCTTGATAGAAAGTTATATGTATTGTGTCACACCTAAGTGTCTAATTCATCTTTTATTTATCTGTTTTTTCCAGCATTGGAAACATGTAGTAAAAAAGAAGAAAGCATGCAATAAAGAAGGAAAAGAAAAACAAAATCATGATTGATTTGTTATTTTCTTGACTTCTTATAAGTCGTATGTGTAAATCTATCAATAAACCATTTCCAAATCTAACTACATGTGTGTTGTTTTGAAAAGTTGTATGAACAGTGTTTGACTTACATTCATTGGTGCCACTAAAGGAATGATTAAATGTCCACAGATCATGTGCAGGGTCTCCTGAAACTGCATTGTAATCATTCTAGGTTATTTGTATACTGAATATATCATGACTAGGTTCTTATTAATTGTGCTGATATACCATGGGAGAGTCTTAGTACAGGGTTCTGACAGGACCATCTATTAGTATCAGAAGTATTGATCTGGTCTTAAAAATACTGTTCTTGGATTAATATAGCAGAGTAGAGATGAGTGAACCAGTTTGTAACGAAACAGGTTCATTCAGAATTTTCCAAAATTACGTTTGGCAGATGAACCCAAACCTTTCCCGGTTCGTTTTGGACAAATCCAGTATAAACACGCAACACGCAACTCCATTTTGTCATGGTCGGGAAAAAGCAAGAGGGAGGAAGAAGAAGGATGCTCACATGACCCTAAGGGCAAGTGGGGGGCTTGCTGGCTTACAGGCCAACAGACAGCCTGGATTAGCCAATTAGTGGTGCATCAGGCAAAGTGGTGCGCTTGCAAAAGAGAAAATCATCATTCTGTTTTGGGCTATAAATGAGTGTGGATGGGTCAATGCATTGTCTGGCAGAAAACAATCTTAGGGACAGTGTACATTCACAATCAAGCTTCTATTCGATTGTGCAGGACAGTGAAGGGAAATGCTACAAAGAAGAAAAATTAAATAGAATAGGGAAAGGCAGGGGAAGCTGTCAGCCAGGAAGTGAGAACTGAAGAGCTGAGGCTGGGTGTCTGGCAGAGCATTCTAGCTGCAATTGCTGCCTTATAACACAGATATAGCTGCAGCAGAACATCAAAAGCTATCTATAAGGACTTTTCTTTTCTCTTTTTTTGCCAGAATTTTTTTTTACATTTTTTATGTGTGGGTGGGTCGGTGGTAGAGGAATAAACTCAAAACTGTACAACACATGTTTTATCATCCAGAGGATAGATAGTATTTGGAATCATGTGAAGTGAAAACATGAACTACTAGTCCAAAATCTGTGTCAGGGCATCTTAAGTCAATTTTTATTATTGTGAATAATGTGAAATACTAGTTCAAAATCCATGTTGGTGCATTTCAAAGCAGTTCAAATTTATTTATTTATGTTTAGAGTTTTGGGAAAATAGCATATGCAGTTGTGTATCTTACAATACAAAGGGTAGTGGTTTATATCTCTGGGTGATAATGTGAAAAACTAGACGAAAATCTATGTCGGTGTATCACCAGGCCAATTAAAATTTCTTAATTTTTGGGTTTGGAAAAAGAGCACAATTCTGTGTAAAACAAAGGGCAGTGGTTTATATTTCTGAGTAATAACATGAAATCTGTGACAGTGTATCTCCAAGCTGTTGAAATGTATTTCTTTTTTGTTATAGTATTGGAAAATATACTTTGTTTTTTGTTTAAGTAGCAGTTTATATCACTGATTGATAATGTGAAATGCTAATTCAAAATCCATGTTGTGCGTCTCCAATGCTTCAGTTTTGTCCCCATTCATTGTTAATGGGGACAAAACTGAACTGAAGGGAATGGAGGACACCAGAAAGCATTCCTTTCCATTTCATTGCATTCTCATGCTGGACACAAATGGGCAGCAAGCTGCGTTTTTGAGTGCATCCTGGTGGGATGCGGAGCAAGACGGATCCGTCATGACACACAATGTAAGTCAATGGAGATGGATCCATTTTCTCTGACACAAAGTGTGGTATGTTTTTAAACATGCTGTTTGTTAACACAGTCAAACATGCATTTGCAAATAGTTATGTCCTGTATGTCACTGTCACTCAGTGACACTGTGATAATTAGTTTGCCAGGTGAGCCCAATTAAAGGAAAACTGGATGTTCCACAATATTAAGCAGGCCACTGTTTTCAAGTAAAATGGGAAAGAAAAAGGATCTATCTGCTGCCAAAAAGCATCAAATAGTGCAATGCCTTGGACAAGGGATGAAAACATTAGATATTTCATGAAAACTTAAGCGTGATCATCGTACTGTGAAGAGATTTGTGGCTGATTCAGAGCACAGACGTGTTTGTGCTGATAAAGGCAGAATGAGGAAGGTTTCTGCCAGGCAAGTTCATCGGATTAAGAGAGCAGCTGCTAAAAAGCCATTACAAACCAGCAAACAGATATTTGAAGCTGCTGTTGCCTTTGGAATCCCTCGAACCTCAAGGTGTAGGATCCTTCAAAGGCTTGCTGTGGTGAGATGCATGGTTGGTGGATGGCCACCATGTCCCAACAAGGCTGCGACGTCAGCAAAGAGGTGGAGGAGTCATGTTCTGGGCCGGAATCATGGGGAGAGAGCTGGTAGGCCCCTTTAGGGTTCCTGAAGGTGTGAAAATTACCTCTGCAAAGTATATAGAGTTTCTGACAGACAACTTTCTTCCATGGTACAAAAAGCAGAAATGTGCCTTCAGGAGCAAAATCATTTTCATACATGACAGTGCACCATCTCATGCTGCAAAGAATACCTCTGTGTCATTGGCTGCTATGGGCATAAAAAGGAGATAAACTCATGGTGCGGCCACCATCTTCCCCTGACTTCAACCCTATTGAGGACCTTTGGAGTATCATCAAGCAAAAGATCTATGAGGGTGGGAGGCAGTTCACATCAAAACAGCAGCTCTGGGAGGCTATTCTGACATCATGCAAAGAAGTTCAAGCAGAAACTCTCCAAAAACTCACAAGTTCAATGGATTCAAGAATTGTGAAGGTGATATCAAAGAAGGGTTCCTATGTTAACATGTAACTTGTCCTGTTAGGATGTTTTGGATTTAAATTGCTTTTTATTTCAAAGAATGTGACCTCCTAATGCTGCAAATTCCGCAAATGAGCATTTTCAGTTCTTAAAAACATATAAAATGTTTAGCAACTCTACTGTGTATTTTTGAAGAATATACTGTTAACATTGGGAGGTTTGTTCAATAAAATTCGATATATATTGTAATGGGTCATTTGCACCGACCATTTAGGAAAATCAGAGATAAATATAATTTGCATAATAATTTGGAACATGGTGTACATTGTAAGGTGAGCTGCTTGTTGTTCAGTTCCTTTCAGCAGTGTCCTTTCTTAATCTCATCTATTGTTTAGATTTTTATACTTTTTTGGGGAGATTTGTATGTATATCTGTTTATCACTCAAAATGTTGTCCATATTTAAAGGAAATTTGTCCCAAAAATTGTATCTGCCATTTAAAACAAGATAAAACACACAAAATAGTTAATATTTTGTAAATTTTCTTATTCTATTTTTTTCATATGATCATGGGGGCGGCCATCTTGCCTGAGCTGTTCTTAACAGTATTTTAGAAAGCATTAAGAAAATTGCTTTAATCTGCCCAATGGGCCATAGACACAATGGCCTGGAGAGGACCTCTTTGACATCTATGGGAGGGTTTAGTAGCCTTTCTCTTTGACGTGTGCAGAGGTTAGGTACAAGGAAGGAATAGATAATTTTTGACAACCAACTATTGTTAATGTTAGATCCTGTCTTATCTATACACAGAGATTATATCATTACAGGCAGGATTAGAATGACAGATAAGCAGGTAACTGCAGTAAAGTGATCTGTACAGACCAAGAAGTAATGCCTATTATTGCACTTAGTGGCCAGCGCGAAAACTGCAGGAGTTTTTGGATTTTGTTTAAATATAGATACTGACATGGAAATTAAAAATGACATATAAAATTCTTTAAGGATATGTTAAACCTAAAATCGTATTTTAAACAAAAAGTCATTTGCTGACGACACAATCCCTTAAAATGGATTCAGCAAAATTGTTTTTTGTTAGAGCAAAGTATGGAAAATATAAACAGCTGAAGTCATCCAATTTTAATAACGTTTGAATTTAATGTAGCATGTGAAATGTTGGCAAATGTTATAATTAAATTATAATTAAATGTTTTCTTAGCTGTAAGAATAAAATTCATCATTAAAGTTCTCACATCAAAGTTGTCAGTATCTTGAACACTTTCCAATGTGGGCAGTGTCATCTTGTGCGACTTTAGCATTTTGACCTATAAAAAGAGAATTCTGACTGGTGCCTTTCATGCCTTGAGCTCAACAATCTACACAATGAAGGCTATCCTATTCTTGGTGCTCACTGGTCTCAGTGTCTCTTATGGTATGTACTATAGATATAATATGGTAGATTGCACCATATAGTTGAAACTTATGGCTGTTTACAAAAATGCACATTACGCTGATGTATTGCTTTTCTTGTTTCCTATGTGTGGGAAGGATTTGATTGTATAAAGAGATATCAAGCAGCGAATACTCTGCAGTGCTTTGAAAATGCATTAACGGTAAGAATCTTGAAGTAAAAACTGTTATTCACATTGAAATTTGGACGCTCCTAATAGAACAGTCCTATCCTTGTCCGTAATGCAGATAACAATAGGACATGTTCTATAATTTTGATGATGGCACAGAATGGATATGTTGATGTAGACAACACTCCATTTGCTGTTCGCATCTTTTTCGGACCTCTTGAAGTGAGTGGGTCTGCATTCAACCTACAAAAACTGCAGATCATCGTGTGCTTATCTTGAATTTTTCATTCAATTAAATTCCTGCTCATCCTGGACTTTGAGGTCAAATGATTGACAGCCTTCCCTCTATGACTGTATATACAGAGATAGCTGTCAATCACTGATAGCACCAACTCATTGACCTCAAAGCCCAGAATGAGCAGGAATAAAATGAATGAAATACAATGTATTTACTACAAAAATGACTACAGTTCAAAACTTTTGAGCCTTGAGCTCTGTGTCCAGCACCAGGGACCACTCATTGAACTCATCAAATAGGTGTGCATCACAGGTAACCTTCCTGGTTGTTGTTGCAACTTTCTATGTCGATAACTTTTGACCCACAAAAGATATTGCAAATTCTGAGAAAATTATTGTCTGCTTTGATAAGCTACATGTCCTCTTTTCCGTTGGAAACATTTGCCCTTGATCCAATATTATGGCTTTCAGGATGATGACCATGTCCTGAACATAGCCTAAAAGATAGGCCCCCTCACCCATTACTTGCTGGGGTATTCAGATATTTCATTTTCCCTTTTGTTTCTGAAAAAAAAGTTGTTATTAGAATTTTTATTCACCCTGTATATATCAATCTGTTCAGCTCCTCCTGCTCTATAGCATGCTGCAGGTAAACAGGCTTGGACTGGCCCACAGGGGAACAGAAA
>ONZH01002121.1:0-21558 GCA_900303285.1 Rhinella marina | reverse complement strand
AAAACAACAAGATTACAAATAAAGGGAAGATTCTACCATTTTGCTATGGAGGCTTCATCTGTCAATTATATACACAACTTCATGCTTAAAGTGAGAGATTCCACTAAATGACAGAACTAAAAACATTTCTCTGAAGGATTTCCTCAATTTGGCTTTTGCTGTCCAAAAGTGCGCTTGTTGCCCTCAAAGTCAAGAAAGAGCTGAGATTAACAGTACCATCCATTCATAATTCAATTAAAGGGAACTGTTATGTTTTCATCAAAAAATCTATTTTAGCATAAGTTATTGCTGCTGTAGCATTATGCATAAAGCAATCTTTAGTTTCTTCGCACACCACTGTTTTCCTTGGGTTCTTCCCTTAGTTACGGCAGTAAAATATGAGGATCTTCTCAAGATGGCTACTCTGCCCATTCTTGAGGCCAAAACTGCACAAGTAAGGGGCCGTTCAGACGGCCTGGTATTGCGGATCCGCAATACCACAGATGCTGACTGGCGTGTGTTCCGCAAATTGCGGAAAACGCGGCCCGGCACCCCGTTCTAAATGCCTATTCTTGTCCGCTGAAGTGAACGGGGCCACATCTATTCCACAAATTGCGGAATAGATGTGGACCCGTTCGCACGGTTGTGTGAACAGGCCCTTACTGCCCTTACTTACGCTCTGGTGTTGAGAGAAATACCCACACCGAATATAGGAGGAAAAGGAAATAAGGCCTAAGAACTAGGGAAGGAAAATGGACACCTCCTAGTGAAAACCCTAACCAAAGCCCTGACTGACTACCAGTATGAACAGACCCCAATGGTAGGTGAGTTCATATACAGGAATACTTAAAGTCCGATCTCACCCTAAAGGACCCTGGTACTAATGACAGGAAAGAGACAGCCTGTTCCTCCAAAGGAAGGATGAACAGGGGTCTCCCTGATTCCTGATACAAAACCACTAGGAAATGCAACAAACAGAAAAAGCTAAATAAGAAACAAAAGGGAAAGGTAACACTTAACTTCTAAGAAGCAGCACAAGTAACTCCGCCGAGATCCAAACACCAGCTATCCACAGGTCCAACTGAAGCTATAAACCGCACAGCATAGTGGGAGAAACAACTATAAATAGGGAAAGTTAAATTACCCCAATAGCAAAACCTGGAGGCTAAGGGTGTGGCCAGTACCAGAAACACAGACGCCTATTGATCCACAAGCTAAACATGTCAAATGAATCCACGTGTTGCCAGCCTCAAAGATCTCCTGCCACTCACTGTCGCGGAGATGTCCGTGTGTCTCAGTACGTCCCATGACAGTTACACTTTAACATTTGTATTATAATTAGGAACCAGCTCTGTCAATCAAGGGGAGGGGCTGCAGAATAAGTCAGAGGAGCAAGGCTGCATAGAGTTGCTTGGACTACCCTCAGAGCACTTAAAACGGTTGTCAAGCTGCCTTTATTAACCACTTCCCGTCCGCCCGTTGACTATAAAAGTCCGGGAAGTGGTTAATTATCTCTGAAGGACGTTTCTGAACGTCCATTCAGAGATAGCAGCTGCACGCTAATCGTCGCTATTGCGCTTCCTGTTCCGGCCCGGCGGTCACGTGATCGCCGGGGCCGAGAGAGTGCAGGAGCTGCCGGGTCTCTCATAGACCCGATCAGCCCTGCACTGAGGCTGTACAGCATAGTATTATGCTATACAAGCCCCTCTGGGGATGTATTTCCCCTGTAACTGGGCTACTAAGTTAAATGTCCCCCCTGAGGTCTTGTATGACCTTATAGGGGACACAAGTGTAAAAAAAAAAAAAATCACATACATATATATATATATATATATATAAAAAAAAAATAATTTCCCCCCAAATATTTCATTTGAAAAAGTTACAAATAAAAATAAATAAATAAGATAGACATATTTGGTATCACCGAAACGACCGGCTCTATAAAAATATCACATGATCTACCCCATCAAGTGAACTGCGTAAAAAAAATCTAATAAAAATTATGCCAAAACAGCTTTTTTTGTCGCATCACCTACCAAAAAACATAATATCAAACAATCAAAAAGTCGTATGCATCCCAAAATGGTAGCAATAAAAACGTCACCTCATCCCGCAAAAAATGAGCCCCCAAACAAGATCATAGCCCGAAAAATGAAAAAAAAAATGGCTCTTAAAAAATTGCAACACAAAAACATGATTTTTCTTCTAAAAATGCTCTTATTGTGTAAAACGTAAAAAAAAAAAAAAAAAATAGACATACTTGGTATCGTTGCATCCGTAACAACTGGCTCTACAAAAATATCACATGATCTACCCCATCAAGTGAACGGTGTAAAAAAAATATAGAAAAATGCCCCTAAACTGCTTTTTTTTTTTTTTAGTTAACCTCTCAAAAATTAGATTAAAAAGTGATCAGAAAGCCGGATGTACCCCAAAATGGTGCCAATAAAAAGCAAAGCTTGTCCTGCAAAAAAATAAGACCTCACGCAGCTCAGTCCACAAAAAAATTAAAAAGTTATCACTCTTACAAACCATGACAAAAAATTCCATGTTAGAAAATGCAGATGCTGCTCCTCCCCTTCTGAGCCCTGGCGTATCCCCAAATAACAGTTTACGACCACATGTGGGGTGCTTCTGCAAACTGCAGAATCGGGGTAATAAATATTGAGTTTTGTTTTGTTGTTAATCCTTGATGTGTTACAGGAAAAAAATGATTAAAATCCAAAATCTGCAAAAAAAGTGAAATTTTGAAATTTCACATCTATTTTGCTTTAATTCCTGTGGAATAATAAGGGTTAACAACATTTCTAAAACCAGTTTTGAATAGTTTGAGGGGTGTAGTTTCTAAAATGGGGTAATTTATGGGTGGTTTCTATTATGTAAGCCTACAAACTGACTTCAGAACTAAACTGGTCCTTAAAAAAGTTGATTTTGCAAATTTGCAAAAATTGCGTCTAAAATTCTAAACCTTCTACTGTCCTAAAAAAATAAAATGACACTACCAAAATGATGCCAACATAAAGTAGACATATGGGGAATGTAAATTAAAAAGGATTTTATGGGGCATCACTATCTGTCTTAATAGCAGAGAGATTCAAATTTAGAAAACTTGGTTAACTTTTGGATTTTTTTTATAAATAAAATTAAAACTGAGAAAACAATCTCAGAATCGCTTGGATAAGTAAAAGCGTTCCAAAGTTATTACCACATGAAGTGACACATGTCAGATTTGCAAAATTAGGCCTGGTCAAGAAGGGGGGAAATGGCCCAGAGCTGAAGTGGTTAAGTGATGGTCAATCCAAGAGTTAGGCCATCACTAGTTGATCAGTGGAGTGAGGAAAGGCCTTAATAAAGGCTGGACAATCCCTTTAACTACTCATTTGCATATGAATTAATAGTAGAGTTGATCGAATCCTAAAAGATTCGGGGATTCGGAATTCTGCCCGAATCTTCCGCGGGATTCGTGGGTTTGAGCCGAATCACGAATCCCATTAAAGTCTAAGGGAGACCCGAATATTTTTGCAGGGGCCAAAGGTTCTGCACAGTCAAGTTTGCCCCAACATGTGAAAACCTCAGAAAAAGATGGAAACACCTTGGAAATGGATAGGAAACACCAGGGGCAGCATGTAGGGATGCCTCTGAGGCTCCCTAATTGCACCATTTTTTCTAAATCTGGCCAATAGTCTGGTGATGACCCCAAGGCAATTTTCAGGGACACGGTAATGGTGACCCACTTAAAAATGCTGCCTGACAACCTGGCGGTGAACCCCTGATTGTCTGTCTTTCAATAAGATTGCGGTGTAAAGCATGGTGGTGAGCCTCAGTATGACTTTTTGGATGGAGATTGCATGTGGTCACGTACTCCCTGGAACCCCATAGTCACCCCTTCTCTGATGTGCTACCCCAGAACATTCTCTGCCCCAATTCGCAAGACCTTTTGTAGTCTCAGTGTGCTGACAGTGGGGATTTACCAGTGTTGTCTAAGGAGGTGGTGGACAATGGCGAGACACAGGTGTCGGGGGGTGAGGTAGTTGAAAGTAGTGTTGCACGATATATCGAAAACTCGGTATGGTTTCGGTACCTAGTGCGGTACCGAAGCTCGATACCGAGTTTTCTTGTCGTCCGATACATAGAACATGGCGCGCGCATCACTTTAATGCGTTTGCCATGTTCTAATATCTGCCGCGCTGCCAGGGCCGGATTATAATTGGAGCACCTGGAGCTACTGCTCCAGGCCCCCGCTCCAATGATTTCATGGGGGGCCCCGCGCCCCCCTCAGACCTCAGATCAGCCCACCCAGCCACTTTAAAAAAAGCATACTTACCTGTTCTGGCCGCCGCTGTCCTCAGGTTCCGCGCTCCACTGTGTTCCCTTCCGGCGCGCACTATGACCTGTCAAAACGCTGACCTGAGGTCTGATGGGGGCACATTCTGTTGATCTGAGGTCTGAGGGGGGCCACAAGACGCTGATCTGAGGTCTGATGGGGCACAAGACGCTGACCTGAGGTCTGATGGGGGCACAAGATGCTGACCTGAGGTCTGATGGGGGCACATTGTGTTGATCTGAGGTCTGATGGGGGCACAAGCGCTGACCTGAGGTCTGATGGGGGCACATTGTGTTGATCTGAGGTCTGAGGGGGGCCACAAGACGCTGACCTGAGTCTGATGGGGGCACAAAGACGGCTGACCTGAGGTCTGATGGGGGCACATTGTGTTTGATCTGAGGTCGATGGGGGCACGAGGTGCTGACCTGAGGTCTGATGGGGGACAGACGCTGACCTGAGGTCTTGATGGGGGCACAAGACGGTGACCTGAGTCTGATGGGGCACAAGACGCTGACCTGAGGTCTGATGGGGGCACAAGACGCTGACCTGAGGTCTGATGGAGGCACAGACGCTGACCTGAACTCTGATGGGGCACATTGTGTTGATCTGAGGTCTGATGGGGGCACAAGACGCTGATCTGAAGTCTGATGGGGGCACAAGACGCTGACCTGAGGTCTGATGGGGGAAACAAGACGCTGATTTGAAGTCTGATGGGGGCACAATGTGTTGATCTGAGGTTTATTATCCCTGTACAGTGACATCACTGTGTGTATTATCCCTGGACTTTGACATCATTGTGTTTATTATCCTGTACTGTGACATCACTGTGTTTATTATCCCTGTACGGTGACCATCACTGTGTTTATTATCTCTGTACTGTGACATCATTGTGTTTATTATCCCTGTACAGTGACATCACTGTGTGTTATCCAGTACTGACATCACTGGTTAACCTGTACTGTGACATCACTGTGTTATTATCCCTGTACTGTGACATCACTGTGTTTATTATCCTGTACGTGACATCACTGTGTTATTATCCTGTACGGTGACATCACTGTGTTTATTATACCTGTACAGTGACATCGCTGTGTTTATTATGTCTGTACAGTGACATCGCTGTGTTTGTTATCCCTGTACAGTGACATCGCTGTGTGTATTATCCCAGTGCAGGAAGAGGTAAGTGGTCTGTGTTTGTGTGTTTGTTTTCTATTTTTTCAGGGTCGTGAATGCAGAGGACTACGTCGGATTCGGTGGACTACGTCGGACCAGCTTTTTTTTTTTTTTAATAAAATGGTTAAACAGGGGTCTGGGGGAGTGTTTATTTCATTATAATAAAACCCTGTTCAATAAAATGTTTTATACTTGGTGTGGTGTATTTTTTTTTTATCCAATACTACAGTTTTACTTAATTAGGGCCTATTACACCATACTACAGTTTTAGTAGTATTAGGTGCCTAATACAGGCAAGCACTAAGCACCATAATAACATTACTAATAATAGACTACAGGTAGCATTTAATGTACTGATGTCACTGTACTGTACAGGGATAATAAACACAATGCTGTACAGGATAAACACACACGATGTCAGTCACTGTACAGGGATAATACCCAGTACACACAAGGGATAATAAACACGATGTCACCGTACAGGGATAATACACACGATAATAAACACAGTGATGATGTCACAGTACAGGGATCGGCGTCTCGTGCCCCATCAGACCATCAGGTCGGCGTCTCGTGCCCCCATCAGACCTCAGGTCAGCGTTCGTGCCCCATCAGACCTCAGGTCGGCGTCTCGTGCCCCTCGTGCCCCATCAGACCTCAGGTCGGCGTCAGGTCGGCGTCTCGTGCCCATTAGACCTCAGATCGGCGTCTCGTGCCCCCATCAGACCTCAGGTAGGCGTCTTGTGCCCCATCAGACCTCAGATCAGGGTCTCTCTCCCCTCCCCCCCTCAGACCTCAGATCAGCCCACCCAGCCACTTAAAAAAAGCATACTTACCTCTGCGCTGCCCTGCCATCAGGTTCCGCTCTCCACTGTCTTCCCTGCCGGCGAGCACTATGACCTGACGCTGCGTCAGGTCAATAGTGCGCGCCGGGAGGGAAGACAGTGGAGCGTGAGAGCCAAGGACAGCGGCAGCGCGGCAGGACAGGTAAGTATGCTTTTTTTAAGTGGCTGGGTGGCTTGGGGCCTACCGGAGGATCCTCCGGTCCTCTGGTGGGCCAGTCCGACACTGTGCAGGTCCCTACCTTATGTAAATTTAGGTCACATGTCACTGCCAGCCAATCACTGCTGGGAGGTATAGGGGCTGTTACATCACAGCAGGCGTTCCCACAGGCTTCCCTTTGATGCTGATTGGCTGAAAAAAACGGGCATTCAAACTTGCAGTGAAGCACGAATAATCACGAATCCGCGCTGCTCGGGATGCCGAGCCGAAGCGGGCAATATTCGTGCGAATCACGAATATTGCCGCTTCGATTCACTCATCACTAATTAATAGTAATTTTTTTTCTTCAGGATGAAGCAATGGATCTCTTTAAATGTATTGACGTGTCAACTATTGACTGTCTACTAAGAGAGGACACTGAAAAAACATCCAGGAATCCTACAGTGCTAAAACACAGAACATATTCTAAATTATTTACAAAATGTTTTATCATCGCCTCTCCTGACGTGTCTATTCTAGTAAATGGTATTTACTAAAACATGTCAGGAGAACCGCATTAAATGTCCAAATATTATACATGAAATCCTATGAACACATCTGCTTACCATACGTTACATACGTTAAACTGTACAAAGCCAACAGCATGTCATTTACATCTGAGAAACCACATTTCCCAAAATGTACCGTATTTTTCGCTTTATAAGACCCCCGCACTTTTTCTCCCCCAAAAGTAGGGGGAAAATTATGGAAGTGCTCAATTGTATGTTTTAGCTGTTTGCCCCATCAGACCTCAGATCAGCCCACCCAGCCCCATAACAATAAAATAAAAACCTCTCTTACCTGTCCTGCGCCGCGGCTCCGCTCCGGGTCCGGCGCTGCACTGTCCTGACTGCGTACAGCGTCAGGACGTAGTGCGCGCACTACGACCTGATGCTGCACGCAGTCAGGTGACAGTGCAGTGCCGGCCTTAGAAGCCAGAGGAGCGCCGGACCCAAAGAGGAGCCGCGGCGCAGGACAGGTAAGAGCGGTTTTTATTTATTGTTATAGGGCTGGGTGGGCTGATCTGAGGTCTGATGGGGGCACACTGGGCTGTTCTGAGGTCTGATGGGGGCACAATGGGCTGATCTGAGGTCTGATGGGGGCACACTGGGCTGATCTGAGGTCTGATGGGGGCACACTGGGCTGATCTGAGGTCTGATGGGGGCACAATGGGCTGATCTGAGGTCTGATGGGGGCACACTGGGCTGTTCTGAGGTCTGATGGGGCACACTGGGCTGTTCTGAGGTCTGATGGGGGCACACTGGGCTGTTCTGAGGTCTGATGGGGGCACACTGGGCTGTTCTGAGGTCTGATGGGGGCACGGTGGCTGATCTGAGGTCTGATGGGGCACACTGGGCTGTTCTGAGGTCTGTTGGGGCACACTGGGCTGTTCTGAGGTCTGATGGGGGCACACTGGGCTGTTCTGAGGTCTGATGGGGGCACACTGGGCTGTTCTGAGGTCTGATGGGGGCACGCTGGGCTGATCTGAGGTCTGATGGGGGCACACTGGGCTGATCTGAGGTCTGATGGGGGCACACTGGGCTGTTCTGAGGTCTGATGGGGGCACACTGGGCTGTTCTGAGGTCTGATGGGGGCACACTGGGCTGTCCTGAGGTCTGATGGGGGCACACTGGGCTGTTCTGAGGTCTGATGGGGGCACGCTGGGCTGTTCTGAGGTCTGATGGGGGCACACTGGGCTGATCTGAGGTCTGATGGGGGCACACTGGGCTGATCTGAGGTCTGATGGGGGCACACTGGGCTGTTCTGAGGTCTGATGAGGGCACACTGGGCTGTTCTGAGGTCTGATGGGGACACACTGGGCTCATCTGAGGTCTGATGGGGGCACACTGGGCTGTCCTGAGGTCTGATGGGGGCCACTGGGCTGTTCTGAGGTCTGATGGGGGCACACTGGGCTGATCTGAGGTCTGATGGGCACACTGGGCTGATCTGAGGTCTGATGAGGGCACACTGGGCTGTTCTGAGGTCTGATGGGGACACACTGGGCTCATCTGAGGTCTGATGGGGGCACACTGGGCTGATCTGAGGTCTGATGGGGGCACACTGGGCTGATCTGAGGTCTGATGGGGGTCTGATGTGATGTCCTGACATTTATGAGGGGTCTGATATAAGGTTTGATGAAAAATATTTTTTTCTCATTTTCCTACTCTAAAATCTGGGGTGCGTCTTATCTTCGGGTGCGTCTTATAAAGCGAAAAATACGGTAATTAATATATTTAACTATGTGTATCCACAGATCACCCTCACCATATGAGAATCTGGAACCATTGTCAGCAGGTGAACCTGACAACTTCTGCACAGGAACTCAAATGAAAGAAGTGGCAAACCATGTGTGGAGAATATACCAGAGATACCGTATTTGTGTACTGCTTTTATATATCAAAGGAGAACAAATAACCCACTAGATGCATGTATAGGAAGCCATTAACAATGGTGTTCATCCTGGGGTGGTATGCAGAGAGACTATTTTTGACCTGAGCTTGAGCTTTCATGTAGTTTCAGTCTCCCTACCTTTCACATTGAAAATGCAGTCCAATCTGCAGAGCAGAAGGAGCGGAACAGATTGATATACAGGAGGAGATGTATTATGACTGGCATTTCCTATGTCAGTCTTTATCTCCTGTGTGCTGCAGTGAGATGAACCTCGTTTACTAAGAGGCACATGCCTCTTAATAAATTAGCCACGTCTGGCCCTCTGTTCACCAGAAACACAAATCTACGCCAGGTATGGTCTGTCGTACACCCGTAAATTATTGTAAATCTGGTGGGCCACAGGAGGCAATGTCCCTCCCGCTAGGCCTCGCCTCTTTAGAAAAGTGTCAAGAAGCACAAAAAGTTGACGTTAATAGCAATCCGAACTGGGCTCTGGTACCGTGGTACCAGCCAGTACCAAAGACCACTTCAGATTGCTATTTTAAATTGTTTTTAAATACGCAGATGTGCATGCAGTAGGAATTAAGCAGAGTCTTGTGCAACCAGTTGAAACAAACTTTGGCTCCACAGAGCCAATACATTTTAATACTGTACAGATACAGCATTACCATGTAAGTATTTGAACAAAACGACTTTGGATCTATGATCCAAAGGTGGAATCACTCAAGCCTAGTCGTGCATATGGTCATAATTCAGGACTCTCATGGTGAACCAATGGTTGGGGACCACTGCTCTAAAGTATAGACATTATGGAGCACTGCACTTTGCTTTCTGACATTAAGCATCCTGAAAATACAGTACATCTGGATATGAATATTATACTGTATGAAGGAAGTTAGAATGTCACATGTGAAACCTCCTCATTGCCAGTGTCGGATAGGGGCTATACTAGAAATTTAATAAAAAAATAAAAAATATCAGGACTAATGCAAACCATTATTTTAACTGTATGAATAAGATAAATGGTGCTTTCCAATGTCATTTTTAACTTTTTCTCTTTTTACTCACTTATCTGGAGACTTCTCTGCTCTTTCTGTGGGCAGCAGCAGCTTGTCACAGGATCCAATCAAGCAACTGCCTATCCCAGGATGCCTTGCGATCAGATACTGTTAACCCCTTCCTCTACTGAATAGAAGAGTCCCTCACATATAGCCCCAGATGTACATGGTATGTAATGTCCCCACAGTTTCCTTCTCCACCTTCTACGGAGAGATATTGCTATATTTCTGTGTATTTAGAAGCAGAGATAAATGAATGAAAGGTGTCTAGATGTGTCATGGATTGTCAACCTAAGGCTCTCCATGTGTTGCAGAACTATAACTCCCAGCATGCTTAGACTACCTACAGCTATCGGCCTACAGCAGGGCATGGTGGGAGTTGTAGTTTTACAACAGCTGGAGAGTCGCAGGTTGGCCATGCCGGATCTATATCTACCAATATAACATACATAAAACATCTTGCAATATTTTTATCTCGTGTGTATTGTGATAATACTTCACTTAAAATGCTTTATTCATTGCACACTAATACTTTCTGTGGGATATTATAGAAATGTATACTACATACTTGAAATATATGTTCTTTCAACTTCATTACTTTTAAAGGGCATCTGTCAGCAGATTTGTATCTATGAAACTGGCTGACCTGTTGCATGTGCTCACTGGGCTGCCAGGCAGAAATTAGAGTATGGGTGGTGCTCTACACTGTGCGGACATCCAATATTCAGAAAGAAGTGTGGCACTCACCATAAAATTCCTTTATTTTTAGTGTCCTTTTAGTGTCTTTTTAGTGTCCTTTAATTAATTAATTTTAAAATTACAGCAAAGGCGGAAGGAGTACAGAAAAGTCGGTGTCGCATGTGAGTTTGGCAGCTGAAGGCATCTGTGTTGGTCCCATGTTCATATGTGTCCTCATTGCTGAGAAAATGATGTTTTATTATATGCAAATGAGCCACTAGGAGCAATGGGGGTGTTGACATTACACCTAGAGGCTCGGCTCTCTCTGCTACTGCTGCACCCTCTGCACATTGATTGACAGGGTCTGGCAGTGTAAACCTCATCATGCCTGGTACTGACTTCTCCTAAAGGGCGCGTTAGCTGCAGAGAGAGCGGAGCCTCTAGGTGTAACGGCAAAGCCCCCTTCTGCTGACAGATGCCCTGTCTAATACTGATTTTATGGAGTCACTAGGACACATTTATCAAAACTACCTAAAAGAAACACTGCCTTTGTTACCCTTAGCAACCAATTAACCATCTCAGATTTCGTTTTATTAGAGCAGGTTCCGAAATTAAAGCTGGGTTCTGACTGGTGGCTATTGGTTGGCAACAGTTTTTCTTTTAGACAGTTTTGATAAATGAGGCCAGGCAGGTCAAGTGCCACTTAGAAATTTGGTTTCGTATGTATGTTGTTTAACTATAGGTGTCACTAGTCCCACTGTTTAACGTCTTTAGAGACTTCATGCACATACTATACTTCTGTTCATCATTTCCTAAAACATACGTGTATGTGTGCATTTATGAGAAGCTGCTGCAAGTCAAGACTTAAAGGGGTATTCCGGTTACCATAAATATAACTTATGTTTTAGACTAATTCATCATCACTAATTACCTAATATAATGTCAATTTCACATATTTACCGTTCAGTAGTTATAAAAGTAGTTTTCTTCCTCTGCTACACACTGTGTTTCCTCAAAAGTTACCATGGCATCGACCTGTAGTTCTGAGCCTTTGTTAGGTCAAGCATGCTCAGTGTGTTGCTAGCTAAATGTGAAACAAAGGGTGTGTTGGTGTGCTGGTGATCACTTAGGGTGATGGCACACAGTGCATTTCTGACGTGCAGTTAGGATGCAGTTTTTTATTGTAGCAAGCTGAAATGAATTAAATCATCCCCACAATGCAGAACACCAGGGGTTAACGAGGCTGCTAAACTGGCTAAATTGAAAACTGAATCCATGTCAGAACTGCACTGTGTGCCATCACCCTTAGTAGAGGGGCCGTGACCAGGCTGTATATCAGGCAGCCAATCCGTAAACAGCAACACTCATGAACAAGCAGAAACTCACAGCAGGAAAGCTAGGGATTGTGGGGATTGTAGTTTTGTGAGGGAAGATCGGGAGCCATGATACTGTCAGTGTGCTGCAGGCTCACACAGGAGCTAGATAAATGGATTGCAAGGTAAAATGAAGCTCTGGTTATATGTGTAGGCATGGGTTCTGGTTGGGACACAGCTTGCTGCCTTAATGCAGTTTTTAAAAAATTAAGTTACTTTACCAGAATACCCTTTTAATAGGAAGGCAAGCAACGCATTATAGGGTGTGGTGCTCAGTGGTCTAAGCACTGGAACAACATCACCTCTAAACACCACATGTTAAGGCCTGGACTCTACTTACACAGTAACTTCCTCTTCACTGGCTAAATGCATCACAAAGAGCGTCAGATGGAAGGACCCCTGTGGAACCATGGCCTTAGACAGTCTGTCATCTTTTTGCAACACAGAATTTTGAATCCTCTGGATGTCGTCAAGAATCTGGGCATAAGCAGAAAAAAAAACACATTTCTGTGAAATACACAAATACAACGTGACAAATGTTATCTAAACTGACACCAGAATCCGTTTTAAAGAGAAACCTCATGTAAAGTACATTTGACCATAAATTAAATCTGTCAGCAGATTTGTACCTATGAAACTGGCTGACCTGTTACATGTGCACTTGGCAGCTGAAGGCGTCTGTGTTGGTCTGATGCAGGGCCGCTTCTGCCATGAGGCGAGATGGATCCCAGGGAGTTTTATGTAATTCTGAGGGGCGGCATCCACACAGCAGTTAAACACTGCTGGTGGATGCGCTGCACTCCCCATCAGCTTCTTGTGCCCCCCTCAGACCTCAGATCAGCCGACCCAGCCACTTAAATAAAACATACTTACCTGTCCTGCCCTGCCGCTGCCCTCAGGTTCCGCGCTCCACTGTCTTCCCTTCCGGCGCGCACTATGACCTGACGCAGGGGGGCACAAGGCACAAGACGCTGATCTGAGTTCTGAGGGGGGCACAAAGAAGGCACAAGACGCTGATCTGAGGTCTGATGGGGGCACAAGACGTTGATCTGAGGTCTGATGGGGGCACAAGACGCTGATCTGAGGTCTGATGGGGGCACAATACGCTGATCTGAGGTCTGATGGGGGCACATTCTGCTGATCTGAGGTCTGATGGGGGCACAAGACGCTGATCTGAGGTCTGATGAGGGCACAAGACGCTGATCTGAGGTCTGATGGGGGCACAATACGCTGATCTGAGGTCTGATGGGGGCAAGGGAAGGGGGAGCCATTTCATTTTTTGCCTCAGGCAGCAGAAAAGCTTGAAGCGGTCCTGGTCTCATGGTCATATGTCCCACATTGCTGAGAAAAATGATGCTTTATTATATGCAAATAAGCCTCTAGGAGCAATGGGGGGGTTGTCGTTACACCTAGAGGCTCTGCTCTCTCTGTAACTGCCATCCCCTCTACACTTTGATTGACAGGACCAGGCAGTAAAAACATCATAACACCCAGCCCTGTCAAACAAAGTTTGGAGAGTACGTTTGCATATATTAAATATATTAAAACATCATTTTTCTCAGCAATGTGGGCACATATGAACATGGGACCAACACAGATGCCTTCAGCTGCCAAGTGCACATGTGAACAGGTCAGCCAGTTTCATAGGTATAAATCTGACAGATGTCCTTTAATCATATTTTATGAATAAAATAGATGTCTGAAAGGTGATGAACTTTTCATTACAAACCTATTGAATGACTGTCTAAAAATCAGGGCTGTACATAAGAGAAAGAAGGCAACAGGATACAGTGCCTTGCGAAAGTATTCGACCCCCTGGAACTTTTCAACCTTTTGCCACATTTCAGGCTTCAAACAAAAAGATATAACATTTTAAATTTTTGGTGAAGAATCAACAACAATTGAGTCACAATTGTGAAGTGGAACGAAATTTATTGGATCATTTAACCCCTTCCCGAACGGCGCCGTACATGTACGGCGCTCGGGCGGTGCGGGGACATGACGCCCGCTCGCGGGTGCGGCGGGCGTCATGGCCGGCAAGTCTCTGCTGTTTCTAACAGCAGAGACTTGCGGCTACTTACCGCCATCGGCGGCGTCTTCCGATGGGCCCCTCTTTTCTTCTGGGCCCTCTGATGGCTTCCGGTGGCGTCTTTACCCGGAAGCAGTTTGCTTCCGGGTGATGTACAGACGACCCGATTGGCCAATCGGGCCGTCTGTACACGTTATGAAAGCTGTAATCCTCGCTGGTGAGGATTACAGCTTTCAAAGTGCAATTCTTTTTCTGGCCACTAGATAGCAGGCCAGGATAAGAAATGAGCAATCATGAGTTTTAATTCAAGATAAAAATCAGAGATTGCTCATAGTGAAAAAATTAAAAGTACAATATATTAGCTTATATTGAGCTTTCAAATAATTAAAAAAAAAATTTAAAAAATGTTAAAAATATATAAAAATAAAAAAAATATAAAAGTTTAAATCACCCCCCTTTCCGTATAATTAAAAAATAAATACCTAAATAACAATAAATATAGACATCATGGGTATCACCGTGACCGAAAACGCCCGTACTTTTAAACTAAAAAAAAAAAATTCCAATACGGCAAATTGTGTGTGGCGGAAAAAAAGCGTCCAAATGGCGATTTGACGTTTTTTGTCACTTTTTTTTTCTAAAAAAAATTAAATAAAAAGCGATCAAAAAAGTCAGACACACCCAGAATGGTATCAATAAAAACTTCAGATCGCCCCGCAAAAAATGAGCCCCCATACAGCTCCGTACACATTAAATGCCAAAAAGTTATCGGGGTCAAGATATGACGACCAAAAAAAAAAAAACAAAACAACCAACTTTATCATTTTTTTATCACTATCAAAACACAAGAAAAAACTAAACATGTTAGGTACCGCTGGATTAAAAAACTGAAAAGTGGGACGTGTAAAATTATTCGGCCCATTTACTTTCAGTTCAGAAAACTCACTCCAGAAGTTCATTGAGGATCTCTGAATGATCCAATGTTGTCCTAAATGACTGATGAAGATAAATAGAATCCACCTGTGTGTAATCAAGTCTCCGTATAAATGCACCTGCTCTGTGATAGTCTCAGGGTTCTGTTTAACCCCTTCACGTCCGCCCATTGACTATAAACGTCCGTGAAGTGGTTGTTCATTTCTGAATGGACGTTTCTGAACGTCCATTCAGAAATAGCAGCTGCACGCTAATCGTGCAGCTGCACAGTAGGGTACCTGCTGTCAGTGACAGCAGGGTACCCCAAAGAGAAGGCAGGGGCCGTTCCCAGGGGTCCCTGCCTTGTAGATCGCTGTATACACTCGCCGAGCGCTGTGTATACAGAGCAGGAAGCGCTATTGCGCTTCCTGTTCTGGCCCGGCAGTCACGTGATCGCCAGGGCTGGGAGCCTGCAGGAGCTGCCGGGTCTCTCATAGACCCGATCAGCCCTGCACTGAGGCTGTACAGCATAGTATTATGCTGTACAGCCTCTCTGGGGATTTATTTCCCCTGTAACTGGGGCTACTATGTCAGCCCCAGTTGCAGGAGAAATCAAGTGTAAAAAAAAATAATAAAAAAATAGAGTATTATATAAAAAAAATCATATATATAAAAAAATAATAATTTTCCCCCAAATATGTCATTAAAAAAATGTTACAAATAAAAATAAATAAATAAAATAGACATATTTGGTATCACCGTGTCCGAAACGACCGGCTTTATAAAAATATCACATGATCTACCCCATCAAGTGAACTGCGTAAAAAAAATGTAATAAAAATTATGCCAAAACAGCTTTTTTTTGGTCGCCTCACCTACCAAAAAACATAATATCATAATATCATAAAATCAAAAAGTCGTATGCATCCCAAAATGATAGCAATAAAAACTTCACCTCATCCCACAAAAAATGAGCCCCCACACAAGATCATAGCCCGAAAAATTTAAAAAAAACACAAAAACATGATTTTTTTTTCTAAAAATGCTCTTATAGTGTAAAACGTAAAAAAAATAAATAAAAAATAGACATATTTGGTATTGTTCCATCCGTAACAACTGGCTCTACAAAAACTATCACATGATCTACCCCATCAAGTGAATGGTGTAAAAAAAAATATAGAAAAATGCCCCTAAACTGCTTTTTTTTTTAGTTAACCTCCCAAAAATTAGATTAAAAAGTGATCAGAAAGGCGGATGTACCCCAAAATGGTGCCAATAAAAAGCACAGCTTGTCCCGCAAAAAATAGGACCTCACGCAGCTCAGTCCACAAAAAAATTAAAAAGTTATCACTCTTACAAACCATGACAAAAAATTCCATGTTAGAAAATGCAGATGCTGCTCCTCCCCTTCTGAGCCCTGGCGTATCCCCAAATAACAGGTTACGACCACATGTGGGGTGTTTCTGCAAACTGCAGAATCGGGGTAATAAATATTGAGTTTTGTTTTGTTGTTAACCCTTGGTGTGTTACAGGGAAAAAAATGATTAAAATGGAAAATCTGCAAAAAAAGTGAAATTTTAAAATTACACATCTATTTTGCTTTAATTCCTGTGGAATACTTAAAGGGTTAACAACATTTCTAAAACCAGTTTTGAATAGTTTAAGGGGTGTAGTTTCTGAAATGGGGTAATTTATTGGTGGTTTTTATTATGTAAGCCTCACAAACTGACTTCAGAACTGAACTGGTCCTTAAAAAAGTAGATTTTGCAAATTTGCAAAAATTGCGTCTAAAATTCTAAACCTTCTACTGTCCTAAAAAATAAAATGACACTACCAAAATGATGCCAACATAAAGTAGACATATGGGGAATGTAAATTAAAAAGGATTTTATGGGTATCACTATCTGTCTTAAAAGCAGAGAGATTCAAATTTAGAAAACAGTGAATTTTTTCAAATTTTCGTTAACTTTTGGATTTTTTAATAAATAAAATTAAAACTTATCGACTCAAATTTACCATTAACTTGAAGTACAATGTGTCAGGAGAAAACAATCTCAGAATCGCTTGGATAAGTAAAACCGTTCCAAAGTTATTACCACATGAAGTCACACATGTCAGATTTGCAAAATTAGGCCTGAAGGGGGTAAATGGCCCGGATGGGACGTGGTTAAAGCACAGAGAGCATCATGAAGACCAAGGAACACACCAGGCAGGTCCGTGATACTGTTGTGGAGAAGTTTAAAGCCGGATTTGGATACCAAAAGATTTCCCAAGCTTTAAACATCCCAAGGAGCACTGTGCAAGCGATCATATTGAAATGGAAGGAGTATCAGACCACTGCAAATCTACCAAGACCCGGCCGTCCCTCTAAACTTTCATCTCAAACAAGGAGAAGACTGATCAGAGATGCAGCCAAGAGGCCCATGATCACTCTGGATGAACTGCAGAGATCTACAGCTGAGGTGGGAGAGTCTGTCCATAGGACAACAATCAGTCGAACACTTCACAAATCTGGCCTTTATGGAAGAGTGGCAAGAAGAAAGCCATTTCTCAAAGATATCCATAAAAAGTCTTGTTTACAGTTTGCCACAAGCCACTTGGGAGACACACCAAACATGCGGAAGAAGGTGCTCTGGTCAGATGAAACCAAAATCCAACTTTTTGGAAACAATGCAAAACGATATGTTTGGCGTAAAAGCAACACAGCTCATCACCCTGAACACACCATCCCCACTGTCAAACATGGTGGTGGCAGCATCATGGTTTGGGCCTGCTTTTCATCAGCAGGGACAGGGAAGATGGTTAAAATTGATGGGAAGATGGATGGAGCCAAATACAGGACCATTCTGGATGAAAACCTTTTGGAGTCTGCAAAAGACCTGAGACTAGGACGGAGATTTATCTTCCAACAAGACAATGATCCCAAACATAAAGCAAAATCTACAATGGAATGGTTCAAAATAAATGTATCCAGGTCTTAGAATGGCCAAGTCTAAGTCCAGACCTGAATCCAATTGAGAATATGTGGAAAGAGCTGAAAACTGCTGTTCACAAACGCTCTCCATCCAACCTCAAAGAGCTCGAGCTGTTTTGCAAGGAAAAATGGGCAAGAATTTCAGTCTCTAGATGTGCAAAACTGGTAGAGACATACTCCAAATGACTTGCAGCTGTAATTGCAGCAAAAGATGGCGCAACAAAGTATTAATGCAAGGGGGCCGAATAATTTTGCACGCCCAACTTTTCAGTTTTATTATTACAAAAAAAGTTTAAATGATCCAATAAATTTCGTTCCACATCACAATTGTGACCCACTTGTTGTTGATTCTTCACCAAAAATTTAAAATGTTATATCTTTTTGTTTGAAGCCTGAAATGTGGCAAAAGGTTGAAAAGTTCCATGGAGGGTGAATACTTTCGCAAGGCACTGTATCTCACTTCAATTCAGCTGTTCCATTGTTAGTCTCAAACTGAGGTAATCTTCAATCCAACGGTAATAAAAGAGGCCTTCCTCTGTAAATAAAGCTTAAAGGGGTTGTTCACCTTTTAGTGCAGGTCCCGGGTCTCTCTGTGTCAACATCTGGTTTGCTGCAGGGTACCTGGTTGCATCGGTGACCTGTCACCAATGTGGAACGTGACCCAGTGATATGCCACATCTTTGAGACATCACAGCTGTGGCCATTCATTGGCTGCAGCGGTCACGTGCCCTGCGTCAAAACGGATGTTGACACGGGGACACCCGGGACCTTCAGAGCCAGTCGTGCAGCGAAGATACCAGAACCCAACGGTTGGGATCACATAAGTATGACCATCACCGCAGGTCCAACCATGCAGTAGGATGTATAGAAAAGTGCTAAAAAGGTGAATCATTATTGTACAGGTCCTTATTATTAAGGTAATTATTGTACAATCACAAAATCTGGGCATACAGATTTCTCACCAATCTGACAGACATTAATGGGTTTGTCCCATTCCAACAACATATTCCCTATCCACAGGATAGGGGATAAGTGTCTTATCAGTGGAGGCCCAACTGATGGGGCCCCTGCCAATCACAAGAACAGGGTTCCCCCACATGCATGTCTGCCACTCCATTCAACTCTATGGGACTGCTGGAGATAGCGGAGTACAAGCACTCGGTTATATTAAGCAGCCCACGGCTCCACTGAACTGGGAGAATGCAAGCCCCTGTTCTCATGACTGGAGGGGACCCAGCAGTAGGACCCCCAATCATCAGACTCTTATCCCTTATCTTGTGGATAGGTGTTAAGTTCTAAAGGGAGAACCCCTTTAAGATTGGACCGAGGTGGCTGTTTACGGACACAGATATTTTCTTATATTTCTAAATATAAAGTCACCCTATTCTCTATAATTCTATATATCTCTTTCAGATATGTAATGAACTCTTTATACAGAGGCATCATCAGAGATGCAGAATGTGAGAGCCCAGCTCCCACTGTAATGGCCAGGACCAAACAGACTTCTGATCCCACCCCTGCATGCCATGGTCAATAGCAACTGCAGCATCTAAGGAGTTTGACAGAGGGAGGGGCCCTGCAATCTCCGGGCAACCATGGGTCTGCCTTATGCATCTGTATAGTATTAACAGGCAATAATACTGGCCTTTGTCAGGCTGGCAAATGGAGCACACCATTTTAAACAAACGTTTACAATGGCACATGTAGGAGTCCTACTTTAAAGGTATAACTTGGGGAACACTCCTAAAATATTCGCCTGACAGAAAACTCAGACCTAAGGAGAACACAGCCCAACTGAAATGATAGAGATCATATCCTTATGTAAGTGCAGTGAAAAGAAATAAAATTACCTTTACATTTGTAATGGGCAGGGATACAAAATAATTGGCCCTCTTTTGCTTTTTACTTTTACCATCATCTTCATCACCATCTAGCTGATGTCGTTTCCTTTTCTTTTTCACTTTTTTGTCCACTGTGTTCTTTGCTGAAAGAAATTACATAAATTGATTATATGTAACATTCAATTTTAAAGTTGTCCAACTTCTAAGTGAGTTTTAAATAACACCCCCCCCCACACACACACACGCCCAGCAGAACCTGTGGAAGCATACTTACCTGCTCCCTGACACGCTGTTCCACCACCACTGGTTCAACACTGTCTTCAATGGTGGACACGGACACCTGCAGCGGCGCACACTCCCGTCCATGCAGGATGTTTAAATGCGGGGACCGAAGCATACTGAAGACAGCGGTGGACCCACGGAGCCGGAAGTAGGTAAGTTTGCTTCCCTTGACATGTCCTGCTAAGTTGGGGGTTATTTAAAACCCATTTAGAAGCTGGACAACCCCTTTAAGGGTAGATCTACATGACACGTGACTTATAAAGGTGTTGTTCAGTCTAGGAGCCAACATTTCGGGAGTCCGAAATCCGGGACCCCCACCGATCAGGTGTTTGAGCAGCAGTAGTGCTGTGGCCTTCTCTCAGCTTTTCCTTGGCCAGTGATGACACGTTCATCTGTCACGTGGCCTAGGCGCAACTCAGCCCCATTCAAATGAATGGGCCTGAGCATGATACCAAGCACAGCCGCTGTACAATGTACGGCGCTGTGTTTGGTGAGCATGGAGAAGGCCGTGGCACTCACAGGAGCGCTGGTGCCTTCTCAAACAGCTAACTGATGGGAGTCCCAGGTGTCGGACCCCAACGATCAGATACTGATGACCTATCCAGAGGATAGGTCATCAATTCTGAAGTCATGGAAAACCCTTTTAAAGAGGACCTTTCACCACTCCTGACATGCCTGTTTTAATAGCTTCATGCATTCCCCATGTAATAACAAGTCTGGAGCATCTATTCTTATGTCTGTATGTTGTGCCATTCCTTTATTATTTGCACTAGAAGTTATGAATGAATTGCTATTTGCCTTCAGTAAAGGAACAGAGGGGAGGTGACCAGTTGGGGGTGTACCTGCACAGACTGAACATGGCAGCACTGATTGGCTGGAGTGAGTCTGTGCAGGGACACACCCCCAACTGGTCACCTCCACTTTGTTCCTTTACTGAAGGCAAATAGCAATTCATTCATAACTTCTAGTAGAAATAATGAAGGAATGGCACAACATAGAGTCACAAGAGTCAATGTTCCAGACTTGTTATTGCATAGAGAATGCATGAAGCTATTAAAAGAGGCATGTCAGGAGTGGTGAAAGGTCCTCTTTAAGTTTGTGTGTGTAATGTGAAAAAATGTGGAAAAGTTCAAGTGGTATGAATACTTTTTCAAGGCACTGTAGGTCTTATGAGAAATGCACATTATTCCTAAAGGTAATCTATCACCAGGAAACTCACTGGTAAACCAGGCACTAAGCCATGTAGGACTAGCTTAGCTGAATGTAAGCGAGACCTTTCACTTAGTGATCCATTGCCTCATTCTGGAGAAAAAGTATCTGTAATCCATATAAGTAGTTAAGTGCACCGAAGGCGGGCCCATACCACCATTTACAGCCTTTCTTCTTCTGCCAGCTCATCCCTTTTCATCTTGATAGACAGAACCTAGCAAGATGACTTGCCTGGAACATAGCCCTGTCAATCAATAAAGCCATCTAGAAAATTTCTGAAGGTGTCCACCAACA
>ONZH01002120.1:0-60720 GCA_900303285.1 Rhinella marina | reverse complement strand
CGCCACTATTTTTCCCGATGTGCCGTCCCAGCCCTACACCAGCACGTGTCAGAGAACATCATCCGTGCCCTGACCAACGCTGTTTCTGAGAAGGTCCACCTAACCACGGACACGTGGACAAGTGCTGCCGGGCAGGGACACTACATCTCACTGACGGCACATTGGGTTAACTTGGTGGAGGCTGGGACCGAGACTGACCCTGGGGCCGCTCATGTACTGCCCACACCGAGGATTGCGGGGCCTACCTCGGTCACGGTCTCTCAGACGTACTATGCCTCCTCCTCCGACCCCTCCTCCTCCTCCACCTCCTCCTCCGAATTACCATCCGTGGGCACGGCGCCTTCAGTCGGTAGCTCTAGGCGCAGCAGCAGTGCCGTGGGTAAGCGCCAGCAGGCGGTGCTTAAACTGCTGAGCTTAGGTGACAAAAGGCACACCGCCCAAGAGCTGTTACAGGGCATCACGGTGCAGACCTCAAGCCAGGCATGGTTGTGTGTGACAACGGGCGTAACCTGGTGGTGGCTCTGCATCTTGGCAGACTGACACATGTGCCATGCCTGGCCCACGTGTTCAATCTAATAGTTCAGCGGTTCCTCAAGACATACCCCAATCTGTCTGATTTGCCAGATGTCAACTTCCACCAGAACTGGTAGTCAGGTCACTCAGATTCCTCAAGTCTACAATGAGGAGTGGACGTGGATGTCTGATATCTGCCAGGTGTTGAGCAACTTTGAGGAGTCAACACAGATGGTCAGCGGCGATGCCGCCATTATCAGCCTCACCATCCCGCTACTTTGCCTGTTGAAAAACTCACTGCTCAGCATCAAGTCGGATGCTTTGCGCTTGTCACAAGAGACGGTGGAGGAAAATACGTCGCTTGATAGCCAGAGCACCCTCCGGTCTGTTTCTCAGCGCGTATCGGAAGTGGGGGATGAGGAGGAAGAGGAGGAGAATGTCGGCGAGACAGAAGAGGGTACCAGTGCTCAGTCCTTAACTCTTGAGCGTGTATGGGCTGAAGAGGAGGACTTGGAGGAGGAGGAGGAAATGGAGAGTCAGGCCAGTGAGGAGAGGGAATTCTTGCATGTTGGGACTCTGGCGCACATGGCAGACTTCATGTTAGGCTGCCTATCCCGTGACCCTCGCGTTAGAAGCATTTTTTCAAACACCGATTACTGGGTGTTCACTCTCTTGGACCCACGGTACAAGCAGAACCTTTCCACTCTCATCCCTGCAGAGGAAAGGAGTATGAGAGTGAATAGATATCAACAGGCCCTGGTGCACAAGCTGAAACAATCCTTCCCATCTGATGCCGCTAGCGGCAGAGGGCATGGTTCTGTGGGCCAAGTAGCGGGGGAGAGTTGGCGAGCAGGCAGCTTGTCCAGCACTGGCAGGGGAACGCTCTCCAAGGCCTTTGCCAGTTTTATGTCACCCCAGCAAGACACTGTCACCTGTCCCCAGTCTAGGCAGAGTAGGGGGGAGCTGTACAGAAATATGGTGAGGGAGTACCTAGCTGACCATACCAACGTCCGTAGGGATCACTCTGCTCCATACAACTACTGGGTTTCAAAGCTGGACATGTGGCCTGAACTGGCGCTGTACGCCTTGGAGGTGCTGGCCTGCCCTGCCGCTAACGTGCTGTCAGAGCGGGTATTCAGTGCAGCTGGTGGCGTCATCACCGATAAGCGTACACGCCTGTCAACTGAGAGCGCTGACAGGCTGACGCTTATTAAAATGAACAAAGCCTGGATTTCACCGGAATTCAAATCTCCTCCGGGGGAAAGCAGCTAAAGGTTAACATTACGTATGTATCCGATTCCTCTTCTCTACTCCTCCTCCTATATATCGTCTTTGCCTAACGCTGACCAAAAAAACGTCATTTTTCAGAGGTCCAACTCGCACTCTTTTACCATAATTTTTGCGGAGGGCCCCCTACAGGCCCTCTCTTCAAACAATTTTTTCCAGGGGTCCACCTACAGGCCCTCTCTCCAAACAATTTTTCCGGAGGTCCACCTACAGGCCCTCTCTCCAAACAATTTTCCGGAGGTCCACCTACAGTCCCTCTCTCCAGTTCCAGTTTTATTTGCGCAAACTGCGTAAATTTTTTTTTTTTTGGATAGGTGTGAAAAATAATATTACCTGCGTATCTATATTGCCCAACATTGGGTACGGTAGCAACAAGAAGACCAAACACATGCTGCCCACAGGGTTCCGCAAATTCCTGGTCCACAATGTCAAGGAGCTTGAGGTTCTGTTGATGAGCAACAAGTCCTTCTGTGCAGAAATTGCCCACAACGTCTCCTCAAAGAACCGAAAGACCATTGTGGAGAGAGCGGCACAGCTCGCCATCAAAGTGACGAACCCCAACGCCAGACTGCGCAGCGAAGAGAACGAATAAATATCTCTGTTGTTATTTGTGCTAAATAAAAGTTAAATAAACACAAAAAAAAAATGGATTCACCCAAATTGAATCTGTCCCATCATGAGAAAGTCCCCCCAAGGAGTCCCCACTGTAACTTGCTTCACTTTCAACTACCTCACCCCCCGATACCTGTGTCTCGCCATTGTCCACCACCTCCTCAGACAACACTGGTAAATCCCCACTGTCAGCAAACGGAGACTGCAAAAGGTCTTGCGAATTGGGGCAGAGAATGTTCTGGGGTAGCACATCAGAGAAGGGGTGACTATGGGGTTCCAGGGAGTACGTGACCACATGCAATCTCCATCTAAAAAGTCATACTGAGACTCACCACCATGCTTTACATTGCAATCTTATTACTGAGGCTCACCACCATGCTTTACACTGCAATCTTATTGAAAGACAGACAATTAGGAGTTCACCGCCAGGTTGTCAGGCAGCATTTTTAAGAGGGTCACCATTACCGTGTCCCTGAAAATTGCCTTGGGGTCATCCCCAGACTATTGGCCAGATTTTAAAAAAATGGTGCAATTAGGGAGCCTCAGAGGCATCCCTACATGCTGCCCCTGCTGTTTCCTGTCCATTTCCGTGGTGTTTCCATCATTTTCTGAGGTTTCCAGGTTTTCACCCAGCCTTCCCTAGGCAGAGCCCCGGTCCCCTGCAAAAAATGCTCGAGTCTCCCATTGACTTCAATGGGGTTCGTTATTCGAAACGAGCACCCGAGCATCGGGAAAAGTTCGACTCGAATAACGAGCACCCGAGCATTTTAGTGCTCGCTCATCTCTACAAAAGACCTTTTTCAATTACGTGACGTACAGTATGGGTCACCTGGACAGAAAATACGGATTGTGGTTTGTGGTGACTGGACAGCTGAACTGTGACACACAGAATGGTTCCACACAACTGTATGAAATGGATTTGTATCACTGAGATAAAACACAAAAAAACTTTTTTTTTTTGTTTTGTTTTTTTTTTAACGTGACGTGCAGAATATATCAGAGAGCAAACTCAGCCCCTGCTGACTGTGGCTATTTTGACTGCAACCAATAAAAATGTCGCAGATTTTTCTAATGTAGCTGTATCAGTGAGAGCAAAAGACCTTTTTTAATTACGTGACGTACAGTATGGGTCACCTGGACAGAAAATACGGATTGTGGTTTGTGGTGACTGGACAGCTGAACTGTGACACACAGAAAAAAAATTGTTATATATGGCGATAGCTGCACTACTAGTGCCAGCCAGCCCAGCCAGAAGGAGACAAAAAAAGTGTCTTGTAGCCCTTAGAAGGGCTGTTGGGTTCTTTTGAGATCACTCCTGCCTAACAGAGAACTAAATCCAAGCCCTAACACTCTCCCTGAAACGCAGCAGATCTGTCCCTAACGACATCCAGACAGCCTCTGAGCCGAGCACCGCTGAACGTCACTAGTATATTCCAGGGTCACCTGATCTGGCCAGCCAACCCCTGCTATCGACATGTAAAGGGCCCCACGTGATGCTGGGTGTACCGCAGAGTCTCCTGGCTTGTGATTGGCTGAGTTTATAGACGCCAAAAATTCAAAATGCGGGAGATGCTATTTCCTCGAGCATGGCTCGATGCTCGTCCGAGCATCGAGCACTTACGAGTACCCTTATGCTCTAACGAGCACCAAGCTCGGACGAGCATGCTCGCTCATCTCTATATATATCCCTGTGATTGTGGCAAGTACAGTGTTTATTCACACAAAAAAAAAGATAGGTCTCACCGATCCAATTAACCGGCCAATTAACTATCATATATCCCTGTGATGGTGGCAAGTACAATGTTTATTCAGCAATTATGTATTATAATTATGTATGTCTCACTGCCCCAATTAACAGTGAGTCATTAATGGGGTTCTCCGGGCATGACCTAATAATTGCTGGCTAAATCGAACCTGTGGAGGGAAGCTTAGTGGTCTTATACTTACCATCCATAGTGTGGCCAGTTCGGATATCCGCCTCCCAGTCACGTGGTCCCTCCTGTTGGATTTTGTGTCTTACGGCTGAAGTCCGTTTTCTTCTCCTCCTGTATTCTCTTCCTTTCTCCAGCAGGAGATGGATTGTCATGAGTGACGTCATCACCTCCTACTGGAGAAATCACCGGCTGGCAGTCTGAATGCTAGTGCGCAAGTGCGGCTCGGCCATCAGTCTTTTTTATCTTACAGGCTTCTATGTAAAGCCTGTACTGACTCCTGCACAGCACGATGTAGGCTCTGTGCAGGAGTGACAGCATAGCGATCAGCCACAGAGTGTCCCTGTTATGGAGGTGGTTGTGCCTGTTATGAAGGCATTGTGGATGTCCCTGTTATGGGGGTGTTGTGGATGTCCCTGTTTTGGGGGTGCTGTGGATGTCACTGTTATGGAGCACTGTGGATGTCACCATTATGGGGGCACTGTGGATGTCACTGTTATGGAGTCCCTGTGGATCACGCTATTATGGATGCACTGTGGATAACACTGTTATGGGGGAACTGTGGATGTCACTGTTATGGAGACACTGTGGATGTCACTGTTATTGGAGCACTGTGGCTGTCACTGTTATTGGAACGCTATGGATATCACTGTTATGGGGGCACCGTGGGGGTCACTGTTATTGGGGCACCATGGGGGTCACTGTTATGGACACACTGTGGTAATCTATAGAGAGTTAAGGTTGAATGAGTACACTTGGTTATGTTTGATGTTATAATAATTTATGTTGAGACACACGGGTCAGGGCAGACACTCTGTTGGCCCAGTGGTTGCTGTGGAAGGATTTCTACTCTCCTGGCCGCGGTATACGTTGCAACAAGAGACCGTAGCAGTATGGCCTTTGCACCCCAAACCACGACCCACCTGTATATAAGTTATGTGTTAATTGCTGGTGGTCATGCCCCTTTGACAGGACTGGGGTTGGTCTCTGTCCATTCGTAAATGACCTCAGTGCTGGTCTGTTGACTAGGAAGCACTGATTCTCCTCTTTTCACACTCTTGGAAGATTTTACTTTTGCCTACCATGTTATAATTGTTATAGTTGTTTGTACCTTCACACCCGTCACAAGTAAAGCACTGCAGCATAAACAAGGGCCGCAACCCTGCCCACCCTAAAGTCGGGGCTGATTATCCCACATCACCATCATGACTTCTGTTAAACTGATTTCCTATAACACCAGAGTCCTTAACTCAGCAGTGAAACACAGTCAAATCCTTCACACTTCAAAAAAGCCTGTGCAGACATCTTAGTGCTACAAGAGACACTTCCTGAAGCCACAAACTCCCTCCTTCCACTATTACAACCAGTGATTCCACTCACATACAGACACGAAAAACTCAAAAGGTGTCTCCATTGCCTTAGCGAAGCATCTATACTTCTAACAACTTGACCTACACAATCTATGAGGGCAGATTACTCATACTGACAGGGAAACTGAATGGCTCACTGATCACCCTAGCTAACATCTACACCCCCAATACACACCAATCTTCATGGATCCGCTCTACATTGTCGCTACTAGACAGTCATAGAAAAGGGGAACTGATTGTTGGGGCGACTTCAATGTAGCGCTAGAACCTTTACTGGATACTTCCTCCGGAAGATCAACCTTCTCTTATAAAACTATAACACAACTCCTCTGCCTCAGAGACGCCTAGCGTTTTATGCATCCTACTGATAGAGATTATACCCTCCACTCGACCCCACACAATTCCTCCATCAGTCATCACTCAACAAAATTCAAACAGTCAACATAAGCTCTAGCATCCAATCTGATCATTTTCCTGTGGCGCTAGTATTAGGGGCTCTTACGCTTGTTCAACCAAAACCATTCCAGACCACCATGGCATCTCAATGAGACCTTGCTATCCATATCCACAGTCCAAACTAGGGTACTAAAATCCCTAGACCTCTTCTTTAAACAAAATATGGAAAATAAAGTACCCACTCCAGTGGTGTGAGAAGCACACAAGGCCAGGATAAGAGGCGAACTCATTTCAATTGGCACATACGTACCAGAAGAAACAGAGAGACTCACAAACACAGTACTTGCAGACAGAGTTAAGCAAACTAGAGAAACTACATAAACAATCCTTAGCCGCAACACACCTACAACAACTAACTGATGCCCGATTGCAATTACGCGATCTCTTAAACAAAAGCCTGGTAAAAGTCAGTGAAACACTCCTTCTAAGCCCACGTTGACAAAGCATCAAAACTAATTTTGTCCCTCATTAAAAAACGTAAACCTCGCACCCACATCACTAAGATCAGAACAAAAACAGGACACCTCTCAATGGAACCAGAAGTAATAGAAAAAGAATTTGACTTCTACACCTCATTATACCAACTTAAAGGGTTATTCTCATTTTAGACAATGGGGGCATATAGCTAGGATATGCCCCCATTGTCTTATAGGTGCGGGTCCCACCGCTGGGACCCGCACCTATATCGAGAACGGAGCCCCCGAAGTGAATGAGGGCGCACTGTGCATGCGCAGCCGCCCTCCATTCATTTCTATGGGGCCGCCGAAAATAGCCGAGCGCTGGCTCGGCTACTTCCGTCGGCTCCATAGAAATGAATGGGAGCGCACCGCGCATGCACGGCCCGGCTCCCATTCATCTCTATGAGCGGCGCGGGGAGCTGCGCCTGGTGGTAGCCGGACCCCCGGAAACCTGGGGTCCTCCAGGCGCAGCGCTCCCCGCTCCGTTCTGGAGATAGGTGCGGGTCCCAGCGGTGGGACCCGCACCTATAAGACAATGGGGGCATATCCTAGCGATATGCCCCCATTGTCTAAGATGAGAATACCCCTTTAACCCCACTTAACAGACCTGTCACACACAGGACAAAACTTCATCCATTGAAACATTTCTGTCATGCATGACCTTGCCCTCCCTCCCAACCACAGCACATACTGCCCTGCTAAAAACCTTCACCTTAGATGAGGTCCGGTCCACCCTGTTGAAGTGCCCAAAAGGCAAAGCCCCTGGCCCAGATGGATTCCCTTGTTCTTATTATAGATCCTTCTCCTCGGTACTCCTCCCAAGTCTGACAGACACATTTAACGCATACTTGGCCGGGACTCCCCAATCCCAAAGCAATCTCTGAAAGCATATATCACACTGATTCATAAAGATGGGGAAGATCCATCTAACTGTGGAAGCTACAGACCTAACATGTTATTGAACACAGATTTGAAGCTTTATGCCAGCCTTTTAGCACATAGAATTGGACCCTTAGTACCATCCCTAATCAATCCTGAACAAGTTGGATTTGTGGCGGGTAGAGAGGGGAAGGATAATACCATAAGAGTGCTGTCTCTTTTACAGATAGCGTCCCAGAAGAAGCAACCACTTGTGCTTCTGGGGACACATGCGGAAAAGGCTTTTGACTGGACTGGACCTACATTCTTGAGCAGGGGGTCTTGAGCAGTTTTAAATTTTCCCTTCCCTTTATAGGGGCAACTTTTGCAATGTATAGATTACCTTCCGCTAGACTACGCATTAACCAGTCACTATCCTCTCCCTTTAACATTCCCAATGGGGCAAGGCAAGGTTGCCCCATATCCCCTATCTTGTTCGTACTATCCCTAGAACCCCTCTTACAAATTATTAGAGAACACCCAGATATAAAAGGCTATACAAGCGGACAATTTACACACAATGTCGCAGCATATGCAGACGATATTCTTGTAATATTAACAAACCCTGTACAAGCCTTTCTGGCACTACAGTCTATTCTACATGATTATGGTCCCATCTCTAATTTCTAAATAAATACCATGAAATCTGAGGCACTGGGGATTAATATTAACGAAAAGGAATGAAGAGCTCTGCAAACACAATTCCCTTTTCAATGGCCTTCCTCTCACATCTTCTATGTAGGGCTTAAAATTAGTCCTCACTGGAAAGACATCCTGAACTACGCTCCTGTTCCAAAACTATTCCAATTTACCCTAGAATCATGGTCATTACCGTTCCTCGAAAAAATCCTATCAAAGCAATATTGCTGCCAAAACTTCTTTACTTGTTTCAGACTCTCCCTATTCCTCTTCCACTCTCCTTCTTTGCTACAATTAAGAGAATAACAAACAGATATTTATGGCAGGACAAAAGGCCACGCCTAAACCATGCCCTTCTCACTCAACATAAATCACGAGGCGGTATGGCTCTCTCAGACTGGAGGCTTTACTATGAAGCAGTACACCTCACTAGGATAACACGTTGTGATAGAGCAGATAGTAGTAAATTATGGGTACCTCTAGAAGAACATCAAGTGGCCATGCCATTACGCCCACTAATATGGCATAGAGATAACCTTCAACCTACCTACCACACACAGAATGTAGTAATTAAAACCACTCTGGGATCTGGGATCTGTTTAAGGCCAAACTTAGTCTAATCCCTTCTCCAATCATGTCAGTAGCTGACCTCTCTGACTTATACCTTCCCAAATATGCTGATATGCAGCTGAAAAGGACAGCTCTCAGACTTATTCCAGTGTCCTCCTTTTTAGACGCAGAGGAAAATGCAGATCCACTAGCCGCCTCTTCATTACATTCTCTCCAAAAAGCTTATATCAAATTATTGCTTGCCTCTTACCACAAAAACTCAGATTCTAGAAGAGCCCACACACAGTACGAAAAACTAATGGCCTACAAACTACCCCCAAAACATTTGTTATCCCAGGTATACCACATTCTCCAACAGCTCAAACACCCACAAAATAAATCCTATATTGATATATGGAATAAAGATTTTGACACAACATGGACGGAGCCAGAAACAGTGGCGTACTGCCAATAGAGGCAGACCATTCGGTTGCTATGGGGCCCGTGGGAAGGGGGGGCGCAGTGGATGGAAGGCCTGCCCCCTAATTACACAATTACAATAATGGCTGCTGTTGTACAGCCAGGGCTACTCCCATCTTGCGCCCTGATCTGTGGCTTCGGCGGGCCCTGTATCCTTTCTCCTCAGGGCCCCCTCCACCTTACATACTTTTTCTCCCTCGGCTGGCTCCTGAAGTAACAGTTCCATACAAGGGAGCTGTCTTGCCTCTGTCTACTGGGTGCAGAACTAGCCAATCAGTATTTAGCAGTGCTAATAGCCTGCTGCTGATTGGCTAGCCTAGTACAGCAGACAGACTCAGAACTGAGAGGGCGGGACTCCGGAGTACGGACTTCTGATACAGGTACTGCACTGGCTTCCTGAAGTGTAACTACCCGACCCACAGCACAGCCACAGAGTAGGTTTGCTGTAACTGTGCTCTTACTTATCCTCCATCCCTGCTTGGGACACACAGCAGCAAGCAGGTGGGAGGGCAACACAGGGGAGGGGGGAGGTGGCATTATATATATGATTAGAAATTAATAGAAAATATAGTCAAGATATTGACAAGGTTAGAAATAATAATTTTTATTTGAAATAATAATTTTCTCCTTTAAACAGTGTGGGCCTGGATGTATTTCTGGAGTGCAATAATATTACAGGTTATAGTTACTAGAGATGGGTCGTTGATCCAGGTAGTAATTCTGATTGCCTGATTGGAGTCGGCAAGGAATTTTTTCCCCTAAAGTGAGGAACATTGGCTTCTACCTCACAGGGTTTTTTTTTTTTGCCTTCCTCTGGATCAACTTGTAGAAAAACAGGCCGAACTGGATGGACACTTTTTTTGGCCTTATAAACTATGTTACTATGCTACTATGTTAAACTTTGCTTTCATCAAAGAATACTCCATTTGCAGCAATTACAGTATTGCAGACATTTGGCATTCTAGCTGTAAATTTGCTGAGGTAATCTGGTGAAATTTCACCCCATGCTTCCAGAAGCCCCTCCCACAAGTTGGATTGGCTTGATGAGCACTTTTTGCATGCCATACGGTCAAGCTGCTCCCACAACAGCTCAATGGGGTTGAGATCTGGTGACTGTGAGGGCCACTCCATTACAGATAGAATACCAGCTGCCTGCTGAGTGTATTTCTGATTAATTTTATGTTATCTTCATTGAAAAAAACTGTGCTTTTCTTGGTAGTGTATATATGGTAGAGTATATATATATATATATATATATATATATACTGTATATATATATATACTGTATATATATATATATATATATATATATATATATATATATACACTTTATATTTGGGTGTGGTGGTGGTGGTGGGGCGCAATACTGAGTTTTGCTATGGGGCCCCATTATTTCTATGTACGCCCCTGGCCAGAAATAAAACAAATATACCGCCTTTCCCGCGGCATCTCTGGCTGCACACGCCTACAGGAGAATTCATTTAAACTGATCACTAGATGGTATCTCACTCCAATGAGTCTCAAACAAATGAACTGCTTAATACCTGCTGGAAATGCACCCAATCCCAAGGCACTTATGTGGTGATCTTGCCCAGTACTACAGACCTTCTGGACTGAGATCCTTGAAACGATCAGATTAATATGCTCTTTGAACAAGCTCCCAACACCTATCTCCTACTACTAAATATTAGACTGCAAAACATTCCACGTATAAAACAAATACTTTTTCAATATCTAACTGCTGCTGCAAAGTCCTTGATACCACAACATTGGAACCAACCATCCTCACCCACACTATCTCAATGGCTTCAAAAGGTGGATCATATCTACCACACGGAGGAACTATTGGCTTGGGAATCTAGATCCCACACCAATTTATTAAAGATATGGAAGGACTGGATATCCTATCATAAAACCAGACCTTGTCTAACCCAGCTTTCAAAAGTCAGCTCGACTAACTGATATCCACAACAACTTTCAAACTACCACAACAGGTGCCCTATCTCTCCCCCTCCCCCATCCCATCCTCTCCTCACTTACCTACCAGTTATCTGCTTCTTAAGGCCCATTCACACAATCGTGTGAATGGGTCCGCATCTATTCCGCAATTTTGTGGAATAGATGCAGCCCTATTCACTTCAATGAAAGCGGGCAGCCGCAGCTCCGTGCCATGGCTCCGCAAAAAAAAACAATTAGCACAATAGCGGACAAGAATAGGCATTTTGAATGGGGCGCCTGGGTGTGTGTTCCGCAATTTGCGGAACACACGCCGGGCAGTATCCGTCTTAATGGAGCTGTATTGCACCGATCAATAATGCCTACAGGTCACCAGCACACTTTTTAAAAACAATAAAGGCTAAACACTCTCCCTGCCTGCTGCACCTCCTGTCCCTACACTAATTAGAGCAGAATGGCAGCGCACCATGTGATCCATCATTTAAGCATGCATGGTCACATGGTACGCCGGCCAGTCACAGACATGTTCTAACTAGGCATGACTGTGATGGCTTCCAAGTGCCCACAGCTTAAACGCTTGTTGATTGGCTGCACTGCAGTCTTTTAACAAGCTTTATTTAAACAACAAACCCGGACACGGACTTTGGCACTAAAATCCGTGTTTGGGATCGGTAAACGGACACCAAAATGTCCGGTACGTTCCAGAATGTGGCGGGCCGGGTTTACTCATCACTACTTTTGAGGAACCTGTACCTCATGATGTTGAGGGGAAAGACATGTTTAGGGGTGGTGTGAAGTCTACTTTTTTTTCTTCCCTTGTCAGTGAGCAGTTCTCTAGGAAACTTTGAGAGGACAGTGAGGCAAGATGTTAGGGCTTTATTCTATCCTAAAATGTGTCATAGTCTCACAAATGGTGAAAACGAGCCCTATTTGAATAGTGATATAATGATAAAATAATTATAAAACCAATGGGAGAAACATACAGTAGTGGTGATGGAGAAGAAGGCCTATGTGAATGAGGCCATGCATCAGTTGTCTGATACTGTGATATCCCAAATGTTGGCTAGTGATTCAACACAGATACATTTAAAACAGTTACAGTGTATTGAGAAATCTGGACAGCTTCAATTGGTTTCCGGAGAACTGACTGGCAATTATTGATGTTTTCAGCCTGTACACTAGGATATACCATGATAAAGGAAAAGCTGCCATACCCATGTTCTTGAAAAGGGCAGCAAAGAACGAAGTATGCCTTCAGTTTATTAGTGAAGCCCTCCAATTAGTTTTAACAAGTAACACTTTCCGTTTTAAGAATAAGTGGTATACAAAGTGCATCGGAGCGGCGATGGGGATGCCAGTGGCCCCGACAATTGCAAATTTACTTTTGGCCATTTGGGAGGAGTCATATATACACAATATTAGTAATCCATTTATCCAGAACATTAAGTACTGGGGTAAATTTATGGATGATGTTCTGGTTGTGTGGTCAGGAACGGAGGAGCAGTTCAGGCAATTTGCAGCCTATCTGAACGAAAGGGGTTACAATGAATATATTATAGTAAATCCATTTTCTACAGCAAGGAATCAAGATAGATATACATTGCTATACAGAAATTGTAAGGAAAAGGAAAATAAAAGGCTTGTGTTCTCCGTTAAATTTAGTCCCATGGCTGAAGTGATTAGGAGATCTATCAGGAAGAACTGGCATTTGTTGGAATCTGCGTGATGAGTTGGTCCTGGGGAGATTCCAACAGAGGTGTTCTAACTGGTTATGTGAGTGTATACCAAAAGGGAACTTTTATTTTGTGCCGTTTGGATTTTGTTGTCTATAACGTTATGCACGTGCAATATATAAGGGAACATCTTTATTTGGAGAAAAGCATCAAAGATTCTCCTAGATTTATCCAACACATGAGAGAAGTACATGGGGACATGTATCTGGTATCAGGTTTGCAGGCAAAACGATCGTCACGCTAGGCTAGGCCAAGTTCTCACTTCAGCTATATGATCAGTTAATTTCATCAGTTATTGTCAGCCAAAACCAGGTGAGAGTCAAAAACACAGAACAGGTGGAGATCTTTCCCTTTATACCTTGTCTCTGAGTAGGTTTCACTACTGTATATTCAAATAACTTCTGCACATAGAAGTAATTGTCGCTAATTAGTGGAGTGTATTAATACATTAACTGCCTGACTAAATCGCTTAAAATATTGCTTTATTAATTAAATATCATTTAAAACACCAAACACCACGTTCAGGCTTAAGGCAAAGCACCCTACAGCTAGAGATTGAGCATAAAATACTCTGCTGTATCCGGTGTCATGCCCACAAAGATTTATGCCTGGTATAGTGGCATTAATATTGTTTCCTGTATGCCACAATACAGGTTCCTAAAGGAGCAGGATAGTTATGGTAAATATACCTATCGGGGAAAATAAATGTGATGGGGCTTATTAGCCGCACTCACACATAAGTCGAGGTGTCAGTGAATGGATATCCCACACCATGTAGTTGCGGGGACATCACACTCCACTCACTGCACCACAGACTAAATCCACTCCCCGCTTAGGACCTCTTTCCTCCCTGCTCCAATACAAATAACCTAATGCCACAGCTACATCGATCAAGCTCGCCGTAGCGAAGCCGTAGTGAAACCCCCTCCCCCCCCCCGAGTGTATTAATACAGTATTTCTTTCTCCAGCGTTCTCACTTGCTACCAGCGTCTGAAAAAGGCAGTCAGGCCAAAACGTCACACTAATGTACACAGCCTCATTTGAATAAAATACATCACTGCTTTGCCACAAAATTTCTATGTGGTGAAGTTATTTGAATATACTACGACACGATTTGTGTGTATCAAGTTATACCCGTGATACGTACTGTATCGCCATGGAGCAAATAAAAGAATGTAAGATAGTAACATAGTTTATAAGGCTGAAAAAAGACATCTGTCCATCCATTTTAGCCTGTTAATCTGCAAGTTGATCCAGAAGAAGACAAAAAAAAACCTGTGAGGAAGAAGCCAATTTTCCTCACTTTAGGGGAAAAAATTCCTTCCCAACTCCAATCAGGCAATCTTTTAGTGAATTCACCATCACCACCTCCTCAGACAGAGAGTTTCATAGTCTCACTGCTCTTACAGTAAAGAATCCTCTTCTATGTTTGTGTACAAACCTTCTTACCACTAGACGCAGAGAATGTCCTCTCGGAACAGTCACAGTCCTGGGGATTAATAGATCATGGGAAAGATCTCTGTACTGACCCCTTATATATTTATACATAGTTATTAGATCTCCCTTAGTTTTCTAAAGTGAATAACCTAATTTTGATAATCTTTCTAGGTACTATAGTCCACCTGTAAGAAATATAGGCCTGGGTCAAAATGGCTGCCTGCATATTGAGTCAACATGGCGTCCATGGGCTCATCAGTATGCATGGGTACACTGTTTACATGTGGCGTTGCTTCAAGGGACTCACAGTCTGGTGTTTTCTTACATATGTTAAACTAGGGGTGAGGACAGCTGTTTTCTCGTTATTGGTTGCAAATGAGGATGTCTCCAACCTGATAATAGAGTCAGGATGTCCATTGTGAGCAACTGCCTTCATTTGAGAATGCGAGAACCTAAGATTTCCTGATCAGGAACAAGACTGGGCAACTGCTCATTGGTGGAGAGTAGACCAGATTGGGGTATAATAACAGGGGTTGGACAGGAAGTAGGGGAAAGGAACACACAGGAGGAAGGAGGAAGACACAGGAGGGACACACAGGAGGAAGACAGGAAGGAGAAGCTGTGGGCAGGAGGCTGGTGACTGAGGAGAGGCAGTGGGCAAAGAGGCCGGGTGTGGTAACTATATTGTTATATTATTGGTTATGTGTAATATTTGGTAACTGTAATATTGAAGTTTGTGTTCATTGTATTGTATTAATATATAGTATTTCTTTCTGTACCCTTCATTTGTCCCATATCAGTTCATTAACAGCTCCATAAACTACATTTCTCAGTATACAATATACCCGTTTTTATACACTCGCTCGTGTTTCTCATTTATTGCACCTAAACTACGAATCTAACCCAGTAAGAGGGTGGGGATTATATATATTTCTATATTTATTTATAGTTATGTATAATCGAAATTTCTTACATTTTGGCGAGCCAGGTAGGAGTTTAGCGTTGCAATTGTGGGGTTCATCTGTGAGTGTAAATATTGTTTATTGGGAAATTGGTTTTGTATTTGTTAATTTTTGTTGTGAAAAGTTTCAAAATTTGGTGTGCGCACATGGAGTGTTTCTTGGGTAAAATTGCTACAGTCAAGAATACTAAGGTGCTTGTAAGTGTGATGGAAGGATCTGGAGATCCTTGGATGCAAGCAAGAAGTTTTATGACTGAGGCAATAGTGAACAAGAAATACTCAAAATATGAGGGAGAGTATGCTCTAGTTTTTGCTGCCTGCTGGATAGCAGAACAGTATTCAAAGCTGAAGGAGCAAAATGAGATTTTGCACAACAAAGTTGAATGTTTAGATGAACTGTATGGGAGTGTAAGAGAGCAGAAGGAAAATTTAGAACATAATGTAGATGTGTTGAACAAGGAAATGGGAATGTTAAAAATGTCTGCTAAAAGTGTTGCTGATATGTCCGTTAGCAACCAGCTACTTGTAGCAGAAAATAAAGTGTTAAGAGCTGAGAATGAGCAGCTTCATGAAAGGCTGAAGGCAGCAGACGGCCATATTGTTAGGCTGACTGCTTCCTCCAGCATGGAACGGGCTGATAATTTGAACTCTGAAAAGTGTGTGTCCAAAGCAGGTGAAAAACGTAACAGTAATGGTCAGATATCTGCTGTTAGCCATAAGCCTACAGAGTCTTTCAGAGAGTCTAAACCAAGACCAATTAAGTGCTTTTCATGTGGTTGTCTGGGGCACATTACAAAGTATTGTCGAGTTTCTGTTAAGGAAAGACAGGAAAGGCACAATAAGGTAAAATGTTTTGCATGTGGACACTTAGGTCACATAGCAAGATATTGCCCCGGACAAAAAGAAAGACACTGGAATCAGCTGAGAATGTGTTATAATTGTGGTAAAGCAGGACATATCGCTAGGAACTGCTACACTGCAAAGGGTGAAGTGAAAGGTCAACAGCTACAAGAATATGGGCCAAAAATGGAAGGAAAAGAGAGAGAAATTCCTTCCTCAAGGTGGGGATTTAGGAGATGGCAAAGTGGCCACAATAGACGTTCCCACAGAGTCCCATATCAGGTAGTTATGGCCCAAAACCACAAGTATGATGATACATGGCTGATTTCTCAAAATAAAGGCTCTGTAACTTGTGTTAAAGAGGAGAAGGGAAGTCTTCCCAAGTGGACCTCTCTAAGAGGTTTTGTTTTGTTTTATTAATGTGTGAAAAGTTTTGTCTTACAGGAAAAAGTAAAAGGGAAAAGGAAATTCCAGACTTTTGGCCATATTAACTTATTTTTCTTTGTAGGCAAAACTAAATTTTAGAGGACCTTATCATATTTTGCATTTTTAAGGGCAAGCCTCTAAATCTTAGTGTACGGTCAGATGACTAAATTCTAAATTTATTTTTCTTTGTTTTATTTTCCCCAAAACACCTGTACTGCTAGCTGGTGTTACTCAATATTACCAGCTGAATGAATGAGATAGTTGCCATTGTGAGGCTAATGTAGGTTGGGATCTCTTTTGTTATTAGTTTTGGTAGGAGTCACACCTTCCTTTATGGATGTAACAGACTGTAAACAAGGCTTAGTCTCCATTACACAATGGTGTGCAAATGGTGGCAGATTTTTTTTAAACGTTTTCTTTCGCATCAGTCTCACTGGCAACTTGATAAGTTGATTTTTTTTAGCAGATTGCATGCTCCTTCAATACCAACAAAGACAAATGGTGAACTAATGGTATAAGAAGCAGCCTTCAATCTGAATTTTTATTTTTACTTGTTTGTCTTCTTTGTGGTATTTTATGTCTGTTAAAATAAGAGACACACACTTGTATCATAATCCATAGTTCACCAAAGAGCTATGAAAACTTTTTTTTTTCCTTTCTTTTCTTTCTTTATTTGAAATATTAACACTCATCTATGGTATGGTTTTATGGTTTACACACACCTGCCCTGCTTTAAAATGGTTTTATTTTATTTATTATTTTATGGATAAACTTGGAGCTGATAAAGAAGTACTGAGACATAAGTGAATTGGTCAGCTTTAATAATTTGAGATTATATACTCTAATTTTGGGTTTGAGTAGTAATGTTTCTGAAGCCACTGGTAAAAAGTCATATCTTGCACCCAAAAGTTTTGTTTTGTGAGTTTTGTGAGCCATGTGAATTATGTCTACATTTTGGCTCAAACCTGGAACATGTGACTGCTACAGCAAAAGAAAGCAACAAACTGTCCCATTAATGTGCTTTCTGTAATGGACTTAAAGGTCTGTAATGGACTGAGGACTGTATATGGACTCAATGGTGTAAGTGGCACCTAATGGACTCATGGAAAGGAATAAACACAGTCATCAGAGATCCAAGCAGATGACCAGCAGAGGACTGGATTCTCAGAACCAGCAAAGGAGCCACAGACATCTGGGAGCTCAGTGTGGACAAGCAAGACTTGCAACATGGCAGCGGTCACCAGCGAATCAAAGAACAGATGGTGTGGACTGTGTTCTTATATGAAAGAAAGAAATATGTTTTTGTCTGTGAGGTGTAAGATATAAAAAGTGGCTAAAGGAGCATATAGAAATATGAAATGTCTGTGAATAGATTAAGATACAAATTTAACTTCACAGAACATAATGATGGTTGTCAGCTCAAGAGTGTCTCAGTAAATCTTATCACTTCCAACAAAAGGTATCAACCCCTCCCCTTCAGAGCAAAATATGCAATTGTTGTCATCATGTATTTTATTTCTTTATTGTTTAGAGGGCTCATTCCTCTGAGATTCATTCGCCCTCTAGGTGGGGATATGTAAGAAATATAGGCCTGGGTCAAAATGGCTGCCTGCATATTGAGTCAACATGGCGTCCATGGGCTCATCAGTATGCATGGGTACACTGTTTACATGTGGCGTTGCTTCAAGGGACTCACAGTCTGGTGTTTTCTTACATATGTTAAACTAGGGGTGAGGACAGCTGTTTTCTCGTTATTGGTTGCAAATGAGGATGTCTCCAACCTGATAATAGAGTCAGGATGTCCATTGTGAGCAACTACCTTCATTTGAGAATGCGAGAACCTAAGATTTCCTGATCAGGAACAAGACTGGGCAACTGCTCATTGGTGGAGAGTAGACCAGATTGGGGTATAATAACAGGGGTTGGACAGGAAGTAGGGGAAAGGAACACACAGGAGGACGGAGGAAGGAGGTAGACACAGGAGGGACACGCAGGAGGAAGACAGGAAGGAGAAGCTGTGGGCAGGAGGCTGGTGATTGAGGAGAGGCAGTGGGCAAAGAGGCCGGGTGTGGTAACTATATTGTTATATTATTGGTTATGTGTAATATTTGGTAACTGTAATATTGAAGTTTGTGTTCATTGTATTGTATTAATATATAGTATTTCTTTCTGTACCCTTCATTTGTCCCATATCAGTTCATTAACAGCTCCATAAACTACATTTCTCAGTATACAATATACCCGTTTTTATACACTCGCTCGTGTTTCTCATTTATTGCACCTAAACTACGAATCTAACCCAGTAAGAGGGTGGGATTATATATATTTCTATATTTATTTATAGTTATATATAATCGAAATTTCTTACACACCCATTCCAGTTATTACTTGTAAGTTGCCCTTTCTCTGAACCATCTCCAGCTCTACTATGTCTGTCCTTATCACAGGAGCCCAGAACTATACACATTATTCCATGTGTGGTCTCACTAGTGATTTGTAATGTGGTAGAAATCTGTTCTTATAGCAGGCATCTAAGCTTCTTTTGATGCAACCCATTATCTTATTGGCCTTGGCAACAGCTGTCTGTCACAGGAATTTTAGTGAACATCAAACTAAGCTGTAGAAACCAAAGCCCTTTTCCATGTCAGTGTTAGGGCTCATGCACACGACTGGTGCCGGCCCGTGGCCGTATTTTGGCCCACATACACCGGGTCCACAATACATGGGCACCGCAATACAATGGGTCCGCAATCACGGAGATACGGAGTGGAGGCACGGAGCGGTGGTGCTTCCATGGTGTTTCTGGCCATGCCTCCGCACCACAAAAAGTAGTGCGTGGAATACTTTTTTGCAGTGTGGACCGTCGGATGCGTATCGCGGACCCCGGTTCAAGTGAATGGGTCCACGATCCGAATGCGGCGGCCCCACAGACAGTGCCCGTGCATTGTGGACCGCAAATTACGGTCCACAGCATGGGCACTGAACGCACACGTTCGTGTGCATGAGCCCTTACCCAGAGTGAATTTGTACCAAGGCAACTGCCATGCTGTTTCCTCCTAACTTGGATGCTTTTCAGTATCTTCTATTGTGCACTGAGCACTCATTGTGGAACCAAAACTCTCAGGATATCCATTAACGTTGGTAGTGCGGGCTATAAGTCTTTTATCTGGATTGTCTAGTGTGAAACTAGCCCTAAAGGAAATGTGTCACCATAAATTTTACCTGCCAGTTAAATCCAGCAAGACATATCCTTTTTGCTAATATCTTTTTATTTTCTGATTGCAGATCTATTTATTCTATTTTCTGAACTTGGTTATGGGGGCCGCCATCTTGTCTAAGTTGTTCGTGACAACATTTAGAAAGCATTAAAGGGAGTATTTCACCTGTTTTTCAACTATAACTAACAGCAGTGCCCCACAGAAGACACATTCCAGACATACCTGTGTGCATTGTGTGTCTGTATTCCATGTTCAGAAAAAGCACTTTTACTCTGCTGGAAAATAGCTCCCAAGTGCCCAGCTGAAAGTGAAACTAAAAACAGCTTTCTCTCCCAATTCAATTTCTAAAAATTATTTCTTCTGATATTGTGGATATAATGCTGTTATTTTGGTATCATTTGAAAGCTTGAAATTTTTCTATCTGCTACCAATCCCAAGATATGAGCAACTAAAGCAGCCCTCCCCTCTTCAGTCTGGTTTGCTTTGGGCACTTGCAGCAGCAGAGCTGGGCACTTGGGAGCTGTTCTCCTGCAGAATAAGTGTTTTTTTCTGGACATGTAATACAGACACAAAGTGCACACAGGTATGTCTGGGATGTGTATGCAATCTTCTGTGGGGCAGTGATCTTATAGTTATATTGATGAAAAACAGGTGAAAGACTCCTTTTAAGAAAATTGCTTCACGGCAGCCCCGTGGCCACAGACTCAATGATCAGGAGGGGACCTCGTTGACTTCTATGGAAGATTGTGACCTGTGCAGAGGTCATGGTGCAAGTAAAGAATAGATAAGCTTTGACAATCACCTATTGTGAATGGTGGATCATGTCTTATCTATACACAGAGGTGATGCCATTACAGGCAGGATCAGAATGCCATATAAGCAGGTAACTGCAATAAAGTGATTTGTAGAGACCAAGAAGTGTCACCTATAGTGCAAAAACTGCAGAATTGTATGGTCTTTGTTTAAATTTAGATATTGACATGGAAAATTTTAAATAATATAAATTCTTTAAAAATATGTTAAACATAAAACATGATTTGAACAAAACGTAATTTTCTGATGACACATTTCCTTTAAGTATTCACTCTCTGTGTTAATTAATTATCTCACCTGCTATTACACATAGGAAAGGAATCTTGAGGAAATATACTGTACATCCACAACCAATCTTGTATTGGTGTCACAGGTGGTATTTGAGGATTTAACAGCAATATCTGTTGTCCGGGATAGATTTATATTGGTTTCACAGCCCTTTTTAAATGATTTTTCTCACCTTCATTCTGAAGAACGTGATACTGGTAAGTAAATCAACAGTAGATTTGAGGTCTTGAAGTCTCTCTGGGCTGCTAGCTGGAAAATTATTCTATGAGAAAGCAAAAAGGGAATTGGAGCATGTAGTTAAAGAAAATTTGTCACCATCAAACCCGACCATCTTCCCTAAATTACTGTAATGGCTGGACAGATGAAAAGACATTGGATCAGTATAAGTAACTTTTATCTTGGTATTCAATTGTGTTCCACCACAGTCGCCCCGCAAAGAGTCCATACTAATGCCAAACCTGGACTCTTTGACATATTGGAAAGGACTCCTAGATGCTTCAGTGCACAAACCCTTTGAGAGCTTACTGTAGAGGATGAGAATGCCAGGAATCACAAAGACATATTTGGATTCAGCATTATTTCACTTGTACAGCAATTACAGTAGTTTGTGGGAGTAACATAGTATAAGATTCCCTTTTAAAAGGAATGTCATACTACTCGCAATAAGGTACATTTTAATATAGGCAATAATTAGACAATTGGCAACCACCAATTTTTTGATGCAGTTTTTTAAGCCAAAACCAGAAGTGGGTTGGAAGGGAATAAGAAATATAAAGGAATAATTTATACTTCTACTTCCTGCTGGATCCACTTCTGACTTTGGCTAAAAAGAAATACATTAAAAAAAACGACAAAACCTGTGTGTAACGCAAAAACTGCCGCAACCTGAGAGTAAGTTAGTTGTGCAGATTTTCCATTTTAATCCATTTTTTTCTTTAACATATCGAGGGTTAACACCCAACAAAACTCAATATTTATTACCCTGAGGGCTCATGCACACGAACGTATTTTCTTTCCGCGTCCGTTTTTTTTTTTGCGGACCGTATGCGGAACCATTCATTTCAATGGGTCCGCAAAAAAAACTGAAAGTTATCCGTATGCATTCCGTTTCCGTATGTCCGTATTTCTGTTCCGCAAAAAAATAGAACATGTCCTATTATTGTCCGCATCACAGACAAGGATAGGACTGTTGTATTAGGAACCAGCTGTTCCGTTCCGCAAAATACGGAATGCACATGGATGTCATCCGTATTTATTTTGTTGTGGATCCGTTTTTTTATACAGTCGTGTGCATGAGTCCTGATTCTGTGGTTTACAGAAACACTCAATATGTGGTCGTAAACTGACATAAGGGCACATGGCAGGGCATAGAAGAAACGGAGTGGGGTATGGTTTTTGGAAGGCAGATTTTGCTGAACTAGTTTTTAGAGACCATGTCCCATTTGAAGCCCCTCTGATGCACCACTACAGTAGAAACTCCCAAAAAGTGACCCCATTTTGGAAACTATGGGATAAGGTGACAGTTTTATTGGTACTATTTTGGGGTACATATGATTTTTAATCGCTCTACAGTATATTACATTTTTTGTAAGGCAAGGTAACCAAAATTGGCTGTTTTGGCACCACTTTTATTTTTTGTTTTTTTACAACGTTCATCTGACAGGTTAGATCATGTGCTACATTTATAGAGCAGGTTGTTACGGATGTGATGATATCAAATATGTCTACTTTGCTTGTTTCAGTTTTACACAATAAAGAATTTTTGAAAACAAATTATGTTTTTGTGTTTCCAATTTCTGAACACCATTTCTTTATTTTTCTGCTGATCATCTTGTGCAGGGGTTTGTTTTTTGCAGGAATGGTTGATGTTTTTATTGGTAACATTTTTGGGTACATATGATTTTTTCATCATTCATTATTACACTTTATGTGGTAAGATGACCAAAAAATTGGTTGTTTTGGCACAATATTCATTTTTACAGTGTTCACCATGTGATATTTTTATAGAGCAGGTCGTTGCAGACGTGGCAATACTTAATATGTATACTTTTTCTTATTTATTTAAGTTTTACACAATAAAAGCATATTTGAAAAAAAAATCAAATGATGTTTTAGTGTCTCCATAGTCTGAGAGCCATACCTTTTTATTTTTTGTCCGATTGTCTGAGGTAGGGTCTAATTTTTTGCGGGATGAGGTGATGGTTTGATTGGTACTATTTTGGGGGGCATACAGTATGCCTTTTTGATCGCTTGGTGTTGCGTGACGATACCTAATATGTCTACTACTGATGCACTTGTGATGTAAGGTGACAAAAATGGCTTTTTTGACACAGTTTTTATTTTTTTTTTTACTGTGTTTATCAGAGGGGGTGGATCATGTAATATATTTATAGAGCCGGTCATTACGGACGTGATGATACCTAATATGTGTGTTTTTTCTTTTATTTCTGTTTTTTTTTATAAATGTTTTTCTTTTTTACTTGAAACTTTATTTTTTTTTATTAAAACACTTTTTTTTTACTTTTTTTAAACTTTATTTCTATCCCACTCTGGGACTTCAACTTTTGGGAGTCTGATCCCCTCTGCAATGCATTACAATACATCTGCATTGCCTGTTAGTGTATTACACTGATTAATACACTAACAGCTTGACCAAGAGATCTAGCCTTGGTCTGGATCTCCTCAGCTTCCATAGAAGGCAGGTCCCCGTCACCGCAGAGCGGGGACCCGATGGGCTCCTTCACTCACAACAAACCCCTTCTATGCCTTGGTGAGTAATACAGCAGGGGCCTGGCTATCAGACGCGCACCACCCCGGTGCCTGCCCAATCACAATGACGTAATAGTATGTTAAAATGCGGCAATTCACCTGCCGCCATGATGTACTATTACGTCATGTGTCAGAAAGGGGTTAATGGTGCAACACAATCTTGTGTACATATTTTTTATTTTTTTGTTTTTATTTACAGAAGTCTAGGGAAAATGCTTTTTAAAAAAGCCACACCCAGAGCATGCTGCAATTTGAAAAAAACACCATAGGGACACCAAACAAAAGAAAAAGCAAGGAACAGTCTTAAAATGGCATTACAAAAAACTATTTCCTATTGGGCAACATATACTGTAGCATCCGGATGTGCCATTATTTGCTCACAAAAAAAATTGCAACAAAAAAGTGGCATTTTTGACTCTTACAGATCATTGGAACAGTAGTAATGTAAGGAAGATGTTGATAAATTGATTCACATGAACATTTCTTATTTTCTGGAATACTCTTACCATAGACAGAGATTTTTATATTCATTATTCAGGCTTTTTGTATGTATTGTTCATTTTGGACATTTTATCTCTTATTCCTCTTTTGAGTTGTAACTAGCCCCCTCCCCTGCCTCCATGTAAGGCATAGCTTTCATGGCATGCCTTACATGGAGGCAGACCATGTGACTGCTACTGGGCCAGAGGGGAAGGGGACTTGGCTGTGAACTCCTTTTGTTCCTGACATAACAATACTGCATTTTTATGTAGCCACCACTTGGGAATTCAGTCCAATGAGATTTCAACAGCTTCCATTGCAGTTAATGATGAATCTATCAATGCATATGAACTGAGCTCCCACTAGTAGTGGCTTCAGCCAGACAATTTTATACTACACTATATGTGGGAAACTGCAGACATAGAGTTGTACAGGGGAGATTGTGTGGACCATATTTATGAAGTACCTGTTACATGTTTTCCAACATAGAAGTTGGATAAAATGGATATGGGGGAGGGTGACTTTTTTATTTTTTGAATTTTTTTTAATTAAAAAGTTAATTCAATATATCCAGGTGAGCATCAATATACTACCCACAACCACAAGGTACTTTTAAAGTGCTGTTATTTCTTTATTCAGTCTTCTGACTTCAATTCATACTTCATAGTATAGCATTTAGAGAACGCCAACTTACCTGCTCCATGCGATGTTTAGGAGGACGCGTAATGGATGGTCAGGTAACATGCATCTAAATAGGTTACACCTTAAACTTAATAGGTCATTTGTGAATATTCATTACATGCAAATCATATTAGAAAAAAGATACAATTAAAAACATTAAAAAACACAGTACCTGCAGAGCTGTTCATAAAAATACTTTAAAGCTGCACATTTCATTTAATCCCTTGTTGTGTTTGTATCCATTTTTGTAATCCAATATGTTTCCTGCTGTAACAATCTTTTTCTATTTTTATCCTTGGAGTCTGCAATATTAACACACTCCAGAAAGACCCATTTCAAATCTCTCCAATGGTGTCTCATTTTCACACAATGTTTTATAAACCTAATAATAAAATAATAATAATAACATGATTGTTTTGCATGTGATGAATATTCATGGATAACTTGTTAAGGTTTAACCTATTTCTATGCATGTTACCTGACCATCCATTACACATGATTAAGGGTATGTATCCTCCTAAACGTCGCAGGGATGGAGCAGGAAAGTCAGCGTTCTCTAAATGCCATACTATGAAGTATGAATTGAAGTCAGAGGACTGAATAAAGAAATAGCAGCACTTCAAAAGTACAGTACCTCCTGGTCGTGAGTAATATATTGATGCTCATTTTAATATATTGAATTAACCTGTTGATTACTGAGCTGTGTTTATTATACATTGTGTGAACAGGGGCATGGTGAGGCTCCACAGCAAACAGCTGAAGATTGATTTGGAGTGTGATAATTTTTAAATTAAAATTTCTTCCACTTAATAAAAATAAATAAATTCATTAGAAATCTGGAGCACTGTGCTTTGCATTCAGCATTGCCTGGGGGTGTTTGACATACGTGTATAAGGAAACTGGGTGGGCCGTGGGGGCCCATGTAATCTTTTACTATGGGGCCTTTAGAAATATGTACTTTTGTTCATCACCCACAGTGCAACGCGCCACCCCCCAGGGCCGATTGTGTCCAAGGTTTTTAGGAATGCCGAGTGGTGATGCGGTCCTATTAGTTTTGTGTGTGTCACGGTGCTACTACCTGGATACTAGAGATGAGCGAATCTATTCACTGCTTCGTATATTTGTTACAAACCTTCGTTATTTCCTATGCCGAAGTGAATCCGAATCTTTTCAGATTCGCTTCATACGAATCTTCTTAAATGTTCTTAAATCTTTGTACGCTAACGCTACGTACGCATCTGATAATTTGTACGCTAATGCTAGGCATCTGATAACTTGTACGCTAATGCGTACGTATTCAGTTAAATAGCGTACCTTTAACAACGCTTAGACTGTATGTTCGTTATTTGTGCAGGAATGTTCGCAGAACACAACCAGAATAGCTTTGTCGCCTTGACGTCTAAATCTGGTAGCTTTCAGTATTTTTTTTTTTAGGTAGTACTTTAAGGCACCTAGAACCAGGAGGAGGAACCAGGCCACATTCTATAGCTCCCATTAGGGCTGTGCCTCTCTAAATTAGGTTTTCTAGCTTTACTAAAGGACTTCAGGTCTGGTCAGAACACATGGCCTCTTTTGCAGCAACTGGTTCTGGGGATGTGAAATCCTCATTGCTGTCATTGCTGCCTATAGTGATTTCTGCATCTGTAATTCCAGTAGAGATTTCATCTGTGATCCTCTGGTGAACTCCAGTGGTGGAACTTGAAACTGCAGGGTTAATGTCTGCTTGAGCTAATAAGGTGGGCCCATGTGACCCAGATGAGTCTGCTGGAGAATGCAGATGGAGTATCTCCAGAGATGATGACAGAAAGGACTTGTGGTGCCAGGGGTCATCAGTATAGAACAATACCAGGAATGAGTGAACACGTAGATGTTCAGGTTCGACAGGTTCAGCTGAATTTTGTTTCAAAGTTCAGTTTGGGTCCCGAACTTGGCCCCGAACCACACTGAAGTCAATGGGACCCGAACTTTGAGACTGAAAAACAGATGTACATAAGTCATAGAAAGGTCTAGAAGGCTGCAAAAGGATCCCAAATGGGGGTAGGAGCAGTACAATTGGCCAACAAACAAATTTGGATAGGGAAATTACTTATAATAACATAAAATACACAAAAAATAATAATCTTGAACCAGGAGGTGGAGGTCCAAGTGGAGTAGGAAGTTGAGGAGGCTGTAGACGTGGCAGTGTAGGTGGAACAGGCAGAGGAGAAAGCCAACACTGTTTTTGTGGGGTTGTCTTTCTTTAATTTTTTTTTTTTTCCATTTGTCTGCTAATTCTGTGTGTGACCTATAGTCATTTTTTGGGGTGTGGCTGGTATAATTTTCTACTATGCCAAGATAACAAATAATAATCTTAAGCCAGTAGGTAGAAGTCCGAGTAGAGGAGGAGGAGGTGTACGTGTGGTGTAGGTGGAAGAGGCGGGAATGGAAGCCAACACTGTTTCTCTTTTGTTTTTTTGAAATGTGTCTGTTAATTCTGTGTGTGACCTTTAGCCGTTTTTTTGGGGTGTGGCCGGTATACTTCTCTACTCTGATAACATAAGACATAATAATCTTGAGCCAAGAGGTAAAGGTCCGAATGGGGGAGGAGGCAGACGTGGCAGTGGAGGCGGAAGTGGAAGAAGAGGCAGAGATGATGAACGAGGTAGTTAACTTTTTTTTTCTTACTTTTCTTTTTGTTTTTCTGTTTTTGTTTGTGGAGGCCCCAAAACAGTGGGAAATAGCAAACAGAATGCACAAAGTGTGCTGGAGTATAACAATGGCTGGGTGCGGCCGGTATACCTCTCTAATCTGCCCAAGGTACGGACAAGTCCTGTAGGATGCATGCCTGGTTTATTTTAATGAACATGAGTTTGTCCACGTTGGCTGCGGACAGGGGGATGCGCCTGTCCACGATCACCTTCCTTGCCGTGCTAACCACACATTCGGACAATACACTTGCCGCCGAGCAGGCCAGCACTTCCAAGGCATAAAGGGCAAGCTCAGGCCATGTGCCCAATTTGGAGACCCAGAATTTAAATCGGGCAGACCCATAGTCAGTACGTGCAGTCATGTGCACATGTACTGTTCCACCATGTTGCTGAAACTCCTGCTAAGATGGTCCATATCAGCTGGTAGTGCCGCATGTTGTGGCATGCTGAATAAGCTTTTCCACATTTCAGCCATGTTAACCCTCCCTTCTGGGGCGGTGGCGATGCCCCAGCTGCGGTGGCAACTCCTCCTCCACCTTGTGCTTCCACTGGCCCCGGCTGTCAGGTAGCAATGCCATCAGGAGTGCGTCTACCTGCATGCTCTTGTACTAGCTCATCTTCCGTTCACTCTCCAGTGACAGAAGTAAGAATGGCACATTGTCCTTGTAGTGGGGATCCAGCAGGGTGGCCACCCAGTAATCACCACTGGTAAGAATGAGGGCAACTCTGCGGTCATTGCGCAGGCACTGCAGCATGTAGTTGCTGATGTGTGCCAGGTTGCCCAGATGCAATAACAAGCTGTCCTTGGTGGGAGGTATATTTTGTGTGTCCTCTGTATCCCCCCAGCCACACTCCAGTAATACCTGTAAACTGATTTAGGTGCCACCCTGCTGTGAATGCGAAACCTCCTCATCATCATCCTCCTCATTGGCTGGACATTTGTGTACCTGGCCCGCTGTTGTTGCAGGAACCCACCCTCAATGCCACCTATGGACGACTATCCTGATAACCGTGGGAATGATCCCTGTTTTTCCTCCTCTTCCTCCTGTGCCACATCCTTATCCATCATCGCCCAAAGTGTTTTTTAGAGAAGTGGATAGTAAAGTGGAGGATGGCGTCATCCTTGCTGGCCATGTTGGTGAAGTACCAAACAGCGCAACACAGCACACACGTCCAGCATGGAGGCCCACTCGCTGGTGATGAAGTGGTGCTGTTCCGCAGAGCGACTCACTCGTGTGTGCTGCAGCTGAAACTCCACTACCGCCTGCTGCTGCTCGCACAGTCTCTCCAGCATGTGCAAGGTGGAGTTCCACCTTGTGGGTATGTCACATATGATGCGGTGAGTGCAAAGGCTGAAGTTATGTTGTAGCACAGACAGGCGAGCAGCAGTAGGGTGAGAAGTCGAAATCGTGCACAGACAGCTCTCACTTTCTGCAGCAACTCTGACATATCGGGATCATTTTTCAGGAACCTCTGCACCACCAAATACAGCACATGCGCCAGGCAAGGAATGTACATTAAACCGGCCAGGCCTAGACCTGCTATGAGAATTTGCCCGTCGCACATCACCAGGCTGGGCTTCAGGTTCATCGGCACCAACAACTCATCGGTCTATTCTTCCATGCCCGCCCACAGCTCCTGTGCAGTGTGGGGTTTTCCCCAAAAAAATATAAGTTTCAGAACAGCCTGCTGTCCCCCTGTCTGTGCTGAAGTTGGTGGAGCAGGTGTTGTGCTGACGTGATGAGGAGGTGGTACAGGAGGAACCGGAGGAGGAGGAAGAGCAACAGGAGGCACAGAATAACGTCAAGCAATCCTCAGTGGCCGCTTTCCGCCTTGGGCCCAGCAGCCCTTTACCTAGTGGGCAGTTAGGGAGATATAATGTCCCTGCCCCAATTTACTGGTCCACGTATCGCTGGTTATGTGGACCTTGCCACTGATGGCATTGTGCAGCGCACACTTGATTTTTTTCCACCACTTGTTCGTGCAGGGCAGGGACGGCCTGCCTGGAAATGTAGTGGCGGCTGGGAAACACATACCAAGGGACAGCCACCGTCATTACATTTTTAAAACTCTCCTTTTGCACCAGACGGAATGGCAGCATTTCAAAGGCAGGAATTTTGAAATGCTGGCATTCAAGGCCAGGGATCACGGATGGGTAGGGGGGCACTTCTTCTTTCTCTCCAGTGTTTGGGGGGATGGACAGCTGAACGCTTCCAAGGGACAGTGTGGAGAAGCTCGGTGGTGGTGTTGGTGTCACATCCTCATTTTGAAGGTGCCAGGTAGCCCTGTCGCTCCAGAGTGGGAGGAAGAGGACGAGACCACAGCAGAAGACTTAACATACTGATTAAGTATGTATTGTATTTATGTGTCACTGGTGCAAAGGTGCTGTATTGCACCCACATAAATGCCCACAGGTCAGTCACAGACTTCTTAAAAAAAAAAAAAAAAAAAAAACACTGTCCCTCAGTGCAGCAGCATCCTGTCCCCACACTAGTCAAAGCAGAATGGCAGCGGACCACGTGACCCGGCATTTATGCATGTAGGGTCACATGTTACGCTGGCCAATCACAGCCATGACAATACTAGGCATGACTGTGATGGCTTACAAGTGGCCACAGCTTAAACGCTTGTTGTCGCTTGCCTTTCAACAAGCGTTCAATCCATGTTGTGCAATTTTTCTGCCATATTGCTGAGGCTCCTTCCAACTAGTTAGGTCATCAACTAGCAGGCAATATAGCAAATTGGGAGCATGTTTCTATGGGCAACGGCAGCAGAATTGGTGCGCGGCCCCTTTAAGAGTTGCTTCGACCGCTCAATGTTGTTGCATATGATTCTCTAGCAGGCAGAATCTGGCCCCAAAAAGTCTCTAGCAAGGTTAGTTACCTCAGCAGTACTCACTCAGACCTCTGGACATTGATTCTCAGGATCCAGCGAAGCTGGAACTGTATTTTCCCCTCTCCAAGATGACTGTTGCTTTTACTTCCTGTAGGGGTACAGTTGGTTTCTTTGTCTTCCTGGGAACTTGAACTCAGCACTTTAATTCTTCCTGCTGTAAGGATGGTTCTTCTGTTGAGGCAGGCTGTTTGTTTACTGCCCCTCTGCTGGGTGTATGTCTTTCCTCTCAAAACATGAGGCACAAATCCAAGAAGGATGATTAACCCCTGGTTTGCCACAGTTCTGCAACTGATGTAGATTCACACCTTCCAGCAGTAAGTAAATGCAATAAAGTGACTTGTAGGGGGTATTACAGATGGGGGGAAGGGCTTCAGTAGTAAGGCACAGAAGTATTTTTATTCTGTTCGTGACACCACACTTGCAAGTCCGAGTCCAAGTTCGTGTCCCAGGTTCTTAGGAATGCCCAGTGGTGATGCTGCCCTATTAGTTTTGTGTGTGCCACAGTGCTCCTACTTGGATGCCATCACTCCCCTGGGTTAAGCTCTGCAGCAATAAAGGGGAGAGTGATAGTTGGTAGAGTAAGAGTCCAGACTTGGTAAAAGTTCAACAGCTTTACTTTAATAAACATGTGGTCTTTCTCTGGCTCCAGCAGGTTGTGGGGTAGACTGGCAGGTAAACTTAAATCCCTTGCTTTATCCTTCTCTGCTGTGCTAATCTTTGGCTTCGGTCTGATTAGTGGACTTTGATAGTTTTGGTACTTTTGGAGTGTGGTGCCCCCTCTGGGGTACTACAACAGCACATCCCCCAATAACCCCTAGCTATACCACTGCCTTTTAAAATTCCTATTACATCCTTCAAAAAGACATATGTCTATCCAGTTCAGCCTGTTATTCTGAGGTAGAAGCTATTTTTCCTCATTTTGAAAAAAATCCTTCCCGACTCCAATCAGGCAATCTCTAATTCCCTGGATCAACAACCCTTCTCCAGAAATCTAATAACTATAACCTTGCACATTATTACACTGCAGAACTACATCCAGGCCCCTACTGAACTCTTTTAGTGAGTTCCTCATCATCAATTCCTCAGGCAGAGAGTTCCATAGTCATATAGTAAAGAATACCATTCTAAGTTGGGGTAGAAACCGTCTTTCCTTCATCACAGTCCTGGGTATAAATAGATGATGGGAGAGATATATTTGCTGACTCCTGATTTATTAATACATAGTTATTAGACCTTCCCTCAGTTGTCTTTTTTTCTAACCCAAATAACCCTTATTTTGATACTCTTTCTGGGTAGTCCACCCATTCCAGTTATTACTTTGGTTGCCCTCCTCTGCACCCCGTTTAGCTCTGCAAGATATGTCTTGTTCACAGGAGACTAGAACTGTACATAATACACCATGTGTGGTCTGACTAGAGATTTGTGAAGTGGCAGGACTATGTTCTTATCAGGTGTATCTATGCCCCTTTTGATGCAACCCATAATATTATTGGCTTTGGAAGCAGCTGCCTGACACTGGTTTCTACAGCTTAGTTTGCTGTTCACTAAAATTCCTAAGTCTTTTTCCATGTCAGTGTTACCCAATGTTTTACCATTTAGTATGTGCTAGTTCCTTGTACAACATTTTCCTTCCCATTTGTATATCCTTACATTTGTCAGTGTTAAATAGAGATGAGCAAATTTTTCAAAAATTCAATTCGGCTGGTTCGCCGAATTTTCCGGAAAGATTTGTTTCGATGTGAATAAATTTGTGGCGAATCGTGTTAAAAACGGCTACTTCTGGGCTTCAGAGAGCCTGTATAGTGGTGTAGAACACTGTGCCTTGCAGTAAAACGCATAGGGAGTCTTCTGTGGTAGTAAAACAATACTGTGAGCCAGTATGACACGCAGATAACAGGCGTCGCTCTTTGAATCGCTGCACACTTTACGTATTTGGGCAGTTATGGGGCCAAAACTTACCAAATAACTCAAGTCTGAACTCAGCCTACAAGGTCAAATGGTTAGCGCCAGCTATAAAGAACCGTTGCAGAGGCCCGCAGCTGATAGCACAAGAGGGACCACGAGAGTGGTACAACCCAACAGTGCTAATAGGAGGCAGTGGGCAGCCAGCTGTAGCATCAAGAGACCCACAGAGTGGTATTATGACGATAGTTGTAAGAGGAGGCGTGACAGCAGCTGCTAGCATCAGGGAGGGACAGAGTGGCATAACGACAGAGTAGTGTGACCCAAGGATGAAAACTTCAACAGATAGAATTTCGCAGTCACACCACAGGCCCAATGTAAAGACTGCAAATGACAGTAGTGAAGAACTATGAAGTTACACAGTGGCACAACGACAGAGTAGATGGACAAGATTGAAAACACAATCAGTAGAATTTCTCAGTCACAGACAGGCCCAATGAAAAGACTGTAAATGACAGTAGTGAAGAACTATGAAGTTACACAGTGGCACAACGACGAGTAGAGGAGACAGTGTCAGCAGCTGTAGCATCAGGAGACCACAGAGCGGCGCGATGACAGTATATAGGAGGCAGTGTCAGCAGCTGTAGCATCAGGAGACCACAGAGCGGAACGACGACAATATATAGGAGGCAGTGGCAGTAGCTGTAGCATTATGAGACCACACAGTGGCACAACGACAGGGTGGGCAAGTGGCAGCAACCGTAGTAGCATAATTATGAGGTCAGGCCGGAGTGGCACAATGAGGTTATGAGGCCAGAGTGGAACGACAACAGAGATGGGAAGGGAAAATTTCTCATCACCACTAATGTCTATGCCCGAGGAATTGATGTAGACCAAGTGTCAACTGTTGTCAAGTTTGACCTGCACAGTGTGCAAGTGGCAGCAATACTGTTAGAATTCTGAGGCCATAGAGTGGCACAATGACAGACGGTGGAAGTGGCGGCAGCCGCAGTAGAATTTTGAGGCTACAGAGTGGCACAATGACAGAGTGTGGAAGTAGCAGCAGCAGTTGTAAAATTTGGAGGCCACAGAGTGGCACAATGACAGAGTGCAGGAGTGGCAGCAGAAGTCGTAAAATTTGGAGGCCACAGAGTGGCACAATGACAGACTGCGGAAGTGGCAGCAGCAGTCGTAAAATTTGGAGGCCACAGAATGGCACAATGACAGAGTGTGGAAGTTGCAGCAGCAGTCGTAAAATTTGGAGGCCACAGAGTGGCACAATGACAGAGTGTGGAAGTGGCAGCAGCAGTTGTAAAATTTGGAGGCCACAGAGTGGCAGAATGACAGAGTGTGGAAGTTGCAGTAGGAGTAGAATTTAGAGGACAGGGTGGTACGAAGACAGAGATAGGAAGGTAAAGGTTCTTATAACCACTAATGTCTGTGCCAGAGGAATTGACGTAGAACCGTTGTCAATTTTAATTTCCGAGTCAGAGGCTCACCGAGGAAATATCACATGTCAGTAAGTAAAATTTCCGTGTCACCAAAATCACTAATGTCTTTAAGTTTAATTTCCGAGTCAGAGGCCCACTGAGCAAATATCACATGTCTGTAAGTTTAATTTCCGAGTCACAGTCCCAGCGAGCAAATATCACATGTCTGTAATATTAATTTCGAGGCAACAGATTAGTCCGACGACATTATGGAGCCAGTAGTAGTAGTAGCAGCAACAGCAGCATGGGCAGACTACAGAATGGTACGATGTCATTATGTAGGCAGTAGCAGCGTCAGCAGACTATAGAGTAGCACGATGACAGTGTGGGGAGGTGGGTGGCAATAACACTACCCGCTGACGATGGTGGGTGTAAGAAGGAGCATCAGATGTGTGGCATCAGGAGGGTGGCAGCATCAGAGTATTTGGTGAGGCAGATATCCAACCAGAAGAAACAGTCAAAAAACAGCATGAATGATCTAATGTGACGCATCAGGCGTTGGTGGTTTGAAATCCTGGCTGATCCACGCCTGATTCATCTTGACAAAGGTCAGTCTCTCCACATTTTGGGAGGACAGACGAGTTTTCCTTGGGGTAACTATGGCCCCCGCCGCACTAAACACCTGCTCTGATGCCACACTACTGGCCGGGCAGAACAGCTTTTCCAGAGCAAACTCGGCTAGTTGCGGCCACAAATCTAGCTTGGCTGCCCAGTAGTCCAGCGGATCTTCAATGACGGGTGGCAGGGTGCTGATGTCATGCTGCTGCTGCTGCCACCATGCTGATGTGGCTGGGGGTGTCTGAGGTAATTTGCGACAAAGTCGAAGACCGAGTCAACCATCCAAGAACCGCTGGGTTTCTTTTCAAAACATGACCTCTAGATAACACCGGGAACTCAGGCCTCTCAACGTGATCCCTGCTGTAACAGCGACCTCTACAGCAGCCCGCCCCATTTAACAGTGACCTCTACAGCAGCCCGTCCCTTTAACAGTGACCTCTACAGCTTCCCGCCCCTTTAACAGTGACCTCTACAGCTGCCTGCCCCTTTAACAGTGACCTCTACAGCTGCCCACCCCTTTAACAGTGACCTCTACAGCAGCCCGCCCCTTAAACAGTGATCTCTACAGCAGCCCGCCCCTTTAACAGTGACCTCTACAGCAGCCCGCCTCTTTAACTGTGACCTCTACAGCAGCCCGCCCCTTTAACTGTGACCTCTACAGCAGCCCTGCCCCTTTAACTGTGACCTCCACAGCAGCTAGTGGCCACTGTCTTCACCCCAGAAAGCAAGACCTCACCGGCATTCCCCCAAACATGAAACAGCGCCCCCAGTTCCCATGAAGACACACCACTAAACATGAGGCCACGCCCCCGGCTCCGTGAAGACACGGAGGAGAAGCTGTCTGAGTGTGAGCTACTGAAAGGGTGGACATCCCTGTGTCTGTCCAGGCACTGCGTCGGACGGAGAACAGGTAGCCAGAAAACTGGACTGTTCAGCCTAAAGCCGGACATCTGGCCACCCTAACATCAGCCTGCCCCTAGGGTGGCCAGAGGTCTTGTTTTAGGCTGGACAGTCTGGCTTTCAGACTCCCAGTCTTCTGTCATGCGCAGGGCCTGGATGGACACAGGGATGTCCTTTTGAACAGCTCACTCTCAGCAGCAGCACTGTGCAGTCTGAGCAATGAGCTGCAGGGAGAAAGTCACCCTCCCCCACCCCTGCAGCTGAAAGAAGGTGATTTTTACCTATATTTTTAATCCCGGTCAAATGCGGCATTGAAGGGGCGTGGCCTGACTGAGTCAGGGGCGTGACTTAGTGGGATCTGGGGGTGGAGCTTTTAAGTCCTTCTTTTGACGGTGGCCTGAATTACAGGTCGATGCCATAGTAATTTAGGAGGAAGGTGGGTAACAGTGGAAGAATACATCTTTTATTACTACTGAACAGTAAATATGTGAAATTTACATTATATGAGGTAATGATTGATTATGAATTTGTCTAAAACAGAAGTTATATTTATGGTAACCGAAATACCCCTTTACCATGACCTACAGCAGTGAACTGGCTAGGTTGTCATAGAAACCTGGTGTGCGGAGACTGCCTGTGAGCTTCTATTGGCTGATAAGGGTCATGTGACCAGGCTACTATTGGCTAATGCATTTTTTGGGAATATCTCAGTAACGGTACATCCTGGAGAGCTGAAAACTGTTCTAAAACCTTCCCGGACACATGATGTACATGTGTGCCAAATTTTGTGATTGTAGCTGCAGCGGTGCGGATACCTTTAGCGGACATACACACACGCACGCACACACACACACACACACACACACACACACACATACACTCAGCTTTATATATTAGATTACATATCATTCATTATTTTTATTGGAGAGTCTATTATTAATATATTCTATTTATTCCTCTTTCCACCACCCCTTTTTTAAGTGTAAGTTATATTCACATATGAAATATTGGTATAAAACAGTGAAATATCATTTGATGATCAGTTGAATGTATAATAAAGAAACAATGGTATAGCTAAATAATCTGGGTAAGTTTGAATAATCAGTATGTCCAGGGTTTACTATAAAGGCCCTATTTGACGGAACTATATTGGAGCCCATTATTGGATACAAGCTCTCATACGAATGCTCATTCTGGATAATTGGCTGTTATAATCGTGTAGCCGAACAGGTGATAAACGAACACTTGTTTGTCAACTGATTGGCATCTTTCATCAGGATGAAAGATGCACGATTATTCTCAGCACATTCCCCTGTGTAATCAGGGATGTGCTCATGGGTGGAATGGAAACTTAGTGGCTCTAAAAATAACTAAAAGTGGCCCCATGTTGAAGGCAGGGTAACACAAGTAGACAGGGCCTGCAATACTGTAGTGCAGCACAAGATACCACCTCAGCAGAACCAAATACTACAGTGCAGCACAAAATCCTGACACCCTCACTACAGTATTCAATTGAATCACCATCCTGAGAAGGGTGATACAGTTAAATGAAGGAGGACATTTGCGGCTGTTGCCCAGTCACATGCTGTAAGTACCTGATGCTCCCAGTATTAAGTAATTCTGAGAGCTGGGGCGGGTGCTGGACAAAGCTTTCTATGGACCCCCCACCTAGTTTAGCAGTACACACTCCCAGGCAATGCTGAATGCAAAGTGCAATGCTCCAGATTTCTGATGAGTTTATGATTTTTTTTACTGTTTTTACTAAGTAGAAGAAAATTTAATAAAAATGTGCTAAAACAGGTATTTCATTAATATAGTCCAAACAACTGACATAAATACATTAATAAATCTCCCCCATACAATTCTAAGTCTGTGGTTTCCCTCATACAGTGTGTTATAAATCGGTCTGTCTCTGCTTGAAGCCACCATTAGGGGCACTTAGGCAATGACCGTAACCTGACATAAAAAAACATGATGAATTGAAGAGGACTACAATTTTTACCTGTCCATGTAATACTCTTATGTATTCTTTTATTTGGGCTGGGACAGTATTCATATTTATGTGTTGTTTTTTTTTTATGTTTGTGCATATTACAAAGCTTCATTTTCTTCTTACCCGGTACATTGAAAGGTCAATACGCAATGAGTTGTGCAGTTGATCAAGCAGCTTCACAAATCTTTCCTTCTATTTAAGAAAATAAAAATCACATGCTTTAGAAGGCAATTTTTCATTTTCATGAAAACTATCGATATTAACTTATGTAGATATCCATATTAAGTATTTCTTCTACAGGTGTATCTCAATAAATTAGAATATTGTTGAAAAGTTAATTTATTTCAGTAAATAAATTCAAAAAGTGAAACTCATTCTATAGATTCATTACACACAGAGTGATCAATTTCAAGCGGTTATTTAACTTAATGTTGATGATTATGGCTTACAGCTAATGAGAACCCAACAGTTAGTATCTCAAAAAATTTGAATATTATATAAGACCATTTAAAACAGAAATGTTGGCCCACTGAAAAGCATGTACACTATATGCACTCAATACATGGTTGGGGCTTCTTTTGCATAAATTACTGCATCAATGCAGCGTGGCATGGAGGCAATCCGCCTGTGGCACTGAGGTGTTATGGATGCCCAGGTTGCTTTGACAGTGGCCTCCATCTTGTCTGCATTGTTGGGTCTGGTGTCTCTCATCTTCCTCTTAAAAATATTTGCTGTCCAAACAAGCACAGTGATACTGCAGTGCACTCCTGGTATAAAGTACACATGTGGTGAGCGAAACAGGATTTCTGGTTTTCGAAAATACATTTTAAAATACCCAATAGGGACATTTTGAGTTGATACTAGGAGGTCCCAGAACAGGATACAGCTACAAAAAGTGCATCTCTGACTCTCTTTCCCTCTAGAGGACCCAGCACCTGTTTTCAGATGAAAGTAAAATGCATTTAATTTGGTCTCAGAGTCTGGAGGAAGATTGGAGAGGCACATAATCCAAGCTGCTTGAGGTCCAATGTGACCACGGCATCAGAAGGTACATGTGATCACGGCATCAGAAGGGCCTAGAAGACGCCGCCGATGGCGGTAAGTAGCGGCAAGTCTCTGCTGTTAGAAACAGCAGAGACTTGCCGGCCATGACGCCCGCCGCACCCGCGAGCGGGCGTCATGTCCCCGCACCGCACCAGCGCCGTACATGTACGGCGCTGGTCGGGAAGGGGTTAATAACCACGGTATCACTGTGCTTGATTGGTCAGCAAACGCGCCTTACCAAAACTTAATAGACAATCTATGGGGTATTGTCAAGAGGAAGATGAGACACCAAACCCAACAATACAGATGATCTGAAGGTGGCTATTAAAGCAACCTGGGAATCCACAATACTTAAGCAGTGCCATGGGCTGATCGTTTCATGCCATGCCCCATTGTTTCAGTAATTCATGCAAAAGGAGCCCCGACCAAGTATTGAGTGCATACAGTACACTGTACATACTTTTCATTAGGCCAACATTTCTGTATTAAAAATCATTTTTTAAATTGTTCTTATATAATAATCTAATTTTCTGAGATACTGGGGGACATTTATCATTGTGGCGTAAAAAAGTCGCAAATTAAAGCGCACGGCATCTGCGCACCATTATTTGCGACTTTTTGTGGTTCTCGGCACTTTCCTAAGTGCCAATGGAAAGGGGCGTGGATTAGCTGAAGGGGGAGGGACTTTGCGCTGCCAGCCGCATTTACTATAACTTTCGCTAGAAAGTAGCGGAAGTTATAGCTGAAGTCTACGCCAGCCTGTAGCTGGCGTAGATTTCACTTTCTAGCGCACAGCAGGGCAGAGGTGCACCTGATTTATTAATAGGCTTCTGCCTCCTAACAAATCAGGCACATCTCACTTCAGTGCACGGAGTTCAAGACTGGCAGATGGATCCACCAGCCTTGATATATCTCCCCCAGTGACTTTTGGCTTTTTAGCTGTAAGCTATAATCAACATTAAAAGAAATACATGTTTATAATAGATCACTCTGTATGTAATGAATCTATATATGTTTTTTCTTTTTTAATTGAATTACTGAAATAAATTAACTTTTCTATGAAATTTTAATTTATTGAGATGCACCTGTATATTATTTGAACAAGTAAGAAATTATCTGTAATAAAGTAATATTTTATGCATTTCAACCCTAATTTTCAAATGTAAATTTTCACATATCAAACACATTTTACAAGTTTTGTAGCTGCTTGTAGAAGGAAAACTTCTCTAATATGCATGGCAGACTCACTGCATGAAATCCACAACAAAACCACACAAAAAATGCAAATAAATCCACACTATTTATCTAGTTTTTGGTGCTTTTTTAAGTGTTTTTTGGTGGGGATTTAATGCGGATTTCCCACAGATCTTACCCTTCTATTGAAAAGAATATTATCTGCAAAATGCAACACCAATTGACATGCTACAGATTTCAAAATCCACATAGCAGATACATTTCTGCACCTAAGAAAAAAGCAAAGTGTACATGAGATTTGTTTAATCTGGTACTGTATTACGCTGTTTTTTGTTTTTTTTTAATCAGTTGTTTTTTATTGGTTTTCAAAAGTATACAAACATCAAAGCAAGATATTGATCAGCGTTTTTCGCATTAGGTACAAGTAATGTTACATTGTTTGCAGTGTTATTCCAAACCCTGTTAGACATTTTTACAGGGTATTTTGTCAGAACATAGTTTCAAACAATAAAGGAAATAGTACAAAAGTATAAACAGAAATATTAGCTATTAGTAGGATTAGAGGGTAATCCTCCAGTTCACTTTACTGTACACTGTAAACTCTTTGTGTAGTACTATAAAACATAGGACTAGAACAGACAAACTGTCACTCTCCGAAGCTCCATTAATTGGGTGATAATTTATTTCAAGTCTTCACTTACGGGGCAAATCTGTGGTTCTTTTGCCAAGGGGCCCATAGTCCAAGACCTCCAAGAGGGCCTGTATGACCTCCAAAGTGGCGTGTAACTACTAGTTTGACGTGTAGTATGACGTGGCCTATAAAAGATCTAATGGTAGGAGGGAATCTCTTCTTTCCTATAAATAGTAGCGCCATGCAGGGGACGGTTATCCTCGTATTACTGTCCCCAATCCCTTCCCTCTCCTGTCTTGAACTCCTGTGCAAAATACTATAAGGACACCCTTAGAAGTGCCCTGGATGAAGTACAGATATAGCCAAGCTAAAATCTACTCTGATAATACATGTCACTGTGTTATCTTGGTTATGTTGACAAAAGCCATTGAAAACCTTTAAAAATTTAGTTAACCTTTTCTTGCCATTCTTTACTTAATGTGTTAACTATCAAGTTTAGCTCAGCTGCATCTGTAGCTCATCTACACTCAGAACCTCTAAAACAGAGACAAAAGCACTGGAAGAAGTATATAGTCGGGTGTCATTGGCATAGAGATGATCCTGGAAACCAAATCTGCTAACAGTCTGTCCAATAGGGACTTTGTAAAGAGAGGACCTAGGACTGAACCTTGAGGAACCCCAACAGCAAGAGGGAGAGGATAGGTCATCAATATCAGATCACTGGGGGGCTGACTCCCGGCAACCCCGCTGATCAGCTGTTTGAAGAGGTACGCGTTGTGATGGTGAGTAGTTGTAATTATATCTCAGTTGTCCCATTCACTTCTATGGGACGGCTCCTTCCTATTCAAGTGAATACTACAGAGCCATAGCGTTGAACTGAATAGAACAACTATTAGAAACATAGAAGATTAACAGCAAAAAAATACCACCTGTTCCATCTAGTCTGCCCTTATATTATTTTGTTTTATTATCTTAGCAGAAACATATGTTTATCCCAGGCATATTTTATTTCAATTACTGTAGATTTTCCAACCACATCTGCTGGAAGTTTGTTCCAAGTTTCAACCACGCTTTTAGTAAAACTATATTTCCTGACATTGCCCCTAATCCCATTTAATTTCAGTTTGTGTCCCCTTGTTCTTACGTTTAGCTTCTTATTGAGAACCCTTCCCCCCTGAACCTTATTTAAACCTTTAACATATTTAAAGGTTTCAATCATGTCCCCCTTTCCCTTCTTTCCACAAAGCTATACAGATTAAGGGGGTCATTTATCAAACTGGTGTAAAGTAGAACTGGTTTAGTTGCTCATAGCAACCAATCAGATTTCTCCTTTCATTTTCCAAATGAGCTGTCCAAAATGAAAGGTGGAGTCTGACTGATTGCTATGGGCAACTAAACCAGTTCTACTTCACACCAGTTTGATAAATGACCACCCTAAGTTCTTTAAGTATATCCTGGTATGTTTTATGATTAAAACTCAGGGACTAGGGATTATTTTGGTTTACAGTGATACTATACCTGCTATACATGAAAAATGCTCTTTGTGCACATTCAAACGCGTGTCGGGCCCATCTACCAACATCAAGGTGGCTTTTGCAGATGGGTATCTAACACTAACAGAACTGCCTCTCCTGAGCCTAACCTACGCCTACAATGTTCATGACAGTGTATGAACCAGTTATATTTATACACTGCTCAGAAGCCAAGGGCAGATGGGTGGGGAGTGCTTAATCTTAAGGAAAGAGCTACTCTTCAAACACACTGCAAGACAATTTAGACTAGCACATCCAATATCACAAGTGCATATGGATGTCCACACTGTGCACTCATTTTGAATCTGTCTGATATCAGGACACCTAAACCCTTATTTTCTAAAGTCCTTGCTAACACAGAGCTGCCAATACAATATTCAAACTGAGGGTTCCTTCTCCCCCCCCCCAGGTGCATTATTTTACATTTGGAAACTGACGTTTCCATTGTTTGGATCATTTATCTAGTGAAGCTAAATCTTTTTCCACGTTACAAACCCCTCCAGGAATATCAACCCTATTGCCCACTTTTGTGTCATCAGCAAAAAAAAAAACCTTACCTACCAAACCTTCTCCTATGTCGCCTACAAAGATTAGAACCCAGAATGGATCCCTGAGGTGCACAACTTATGACTAGTCTCTCCTCAGAATGTACCCCATTAACAACAACACTCTGATATCTATCCCACAGATAACTGCGGATCCACTGAACTATCCAGGGATTTAGTTCAATCTTCAGTAATTTATCTATCAGCTTATTATGTGGCACTATATCAAATGCTTTGCTAAAATCCAGGTAAGCAATATCCACAGCACCTTCTTCATCCAATACTTTTGTGACACAGTCAAAGAAATCAATAAGTTTAGTTTGACATTATCGGCACTCAGTAGAGCCATGCTGTTTTGTGTCCAATAAGTTGTTGGTTTTAAGACTACTTTCACATTGGCGGCACATGTTGTAATTTTAGTCCGGCCACCTCTCGGCATGTTTGCCGTGCTGCGGCCGGAACTTCGGCCCGCCCCCATTATAGTGAATGGGGACGGAGCGTAGTTCCGGCCGCAGACGTGCTGTAGCGGCAGCACGGATTCGGCAGGCTGTTCACCCGCCGGAACAGCCTGCCGGACATCCGTGCCGCCAATGTTAAAGTAGCCTTAGTTAAGCTCACTGGTTTGTAGTTTCCAGGTTCCTCTCTGTTACCCTTCTTGTGGATGGGTACAACCAATCACCAAGCAATCACAGAAAGGAGTTCTTTAAAGGGGTTATCTCATCTTCTGCCACCGCCAGGTGCAGCCCCCATGCGGCGCTCTTAGAAACGAATGGGAGCACACCGCGCTTGCGTGGCCACCGCTCCCATTCATTTCTATGCTGCCGCCATAAATAGCCGAGCTAGGCTCGGCTATTTCCGTCAGCTCAGTAGAAAAGAATGGGAGCCGGGCCGCGCATGCGCGGTGCGCTCCCATTCATTTCTTTTAGCGCAGCGGGGGAAGGCGGGGGGGGGCAGCGCCTGGTGGTGGTCAGACCCCGGGAAACCCGGGGTCCTCCAGGCTCAGAGCTCCCCCGCTTCGTTCTCAATATAGGTGCGGGTCCCAGCGGTGGGACCCGCACCTATAAGACAATGGGGGCATATCCTAGCGATATGCCCCCATTGTCAAAGATGGGATAACCCCTTTAAATACTTTGGGGTGAATGCCATCTGAGTCCATAGCCTTTTTTTAGCCTAAGTGTGCTAATTCACCTATAACATCAGCCCCCCAAAACACCTGAGCTCCTCTCTTACAACTACTGGGACTGCATGACCATATAAATCATGATTCTGAGAGCTGCCTACTGAACATACTGAATAAAAGTAACTATTCAAGTGGTCAGCCTTATCCCCTTCAACATAGTTATTTTCCACATTTCTAATTCTTCTTTCTATCACTGATATATCTGAAGACGTTTTTATCTCGTTGCTTAATAGGCCATTTCTTCTTCCTGATGCCTTGATGACCTTGATAATTTTTGGAATTCTTCTGTTTAATTTTATACAGCTCTCTGTCAGCTACACTACTAGAGTCTTTATACTTCCTATATGCAGACTTATTTTTTTTTAATTTATTACTTACTTCTCTAGTAAACCATAGTGGTTTCTTCTTCCTTCTACTTTTGATAATCTGACATATAGTTTAGTTGTCTTTATGATGGTCACTGGGCACTTGCTCTGGCAGCATTACCCCAACCTTTTAATTCCTTTGAAGTTACTGTTTCTAAAGTCTAATACTTTGGTTGTAGTGTAGAATTGTTCCTAGCCTGTTTTTATGGCAAACCATAAACATCAGTGGTAGCAGGAACCTAGATTTTCTTCCATATTAACCTCCAACACCAGATCCCCATTAGCGAATATTAAAACTAGAATTACACCTGCTCAACTCTGCAGGTAAACAATTAAGAAAAGGCAGCGGTTATATGAGCGCTGCTTTTTCTTCAAACAGCTGATTGGCGGGGTGCAGGGTGTCAGGCCCCCCGCCAATCTGATAGTGATGACCTATCCTGATATAGATATAAAAAGAGCGGACAGTAAAATTCTTGGTGACAGTCACCCTTTAAAGAGGACCTTTCATCACTCCTGACATGCCTGTTTTAATAGCTTCATGTATTCCTCTTGTAATAACAATTCTGGAACATCTATTCTTATGGCTCTGTGTTGTGTCATTTATTTATTTTTTCAATTAGAAGTTATAAATGAATTACTAGCAGTCTGCAGTAAGGGTACAGAGGTGTGGTAACAAGTTGGATGGTGTACCTGTGCAGTCTGACAATAGCAGCACTGATTGGATAGTGTATGTGCAGGTACACACCCCCAACTGCTTAACACCCCTCTGTACCCTTACTGCAGACTGCTAGCAATTCATTCATAACGTCTAGTTGAAATAATAAAGGAATCGCACAACATAGAGCTATAAGAATAGATGCTCTGGAATTGTTACTACATGGGGAATGCATGAAGCTATTAAAACAGATATGTCATGAGTGATGACAGGTACTCTTTAATGAATTGAATTAATCAACACATTTTAATTTAATTTAATTCACTCTATTTGCAGTGCATTTTGCAGTGCTGTTATAGAAAACAAACCCACCTACAGTTACAGTATAAACATACTGCATGTTAAGAAATAAATCAGCTCAGCATATTAGAGCAAACTCACTGGCTATAAATATTAAATAGTTTAAAAAAAAACATTTTCCATGATTTCCTTAAATATAAGTGCTCAGCTTGACCAAAAATGTATGCTTATTTGCAGGGCTATCTGATTTACATGCATAAACTGAGCAGGAAATAATTGGGAAAGGAACAGTTTATTCCCAAAAATTGCCTGCTCATCAGAGGAGGTGAGAAATGCATTTGCAGCAATCATCTCCGTTATATGGGGATGAGAGATTGGTACTGCAATTGCTCATACTTATACAGATTCATTGTTTCTGGGAAACAGATCTCTATTTACACAGAACAGTCTGCTGCTCATAAATGAAGAATTCACTTCAACAAGCATTTGTACAGTGTTCATTTTAAGATATGATCAAATATCACAGTCAAATATCAGAATGATGTCAGTTTGAGGCAAAATATTCTCCCTGATAACTGACTCCGACACCTGACTCTGATGTCTGACTACTCAATACCCAAGCAAGTATTTTTGTTTACTTATACATTTTTTTGCCTGAATATCTAATCAAATAAGCAGTACGTGTTGAATAGAAGGTTTGAAATATACTAGCAAGATGACAGTGGTGGGGAGTGATGGGGAGTGGTCCACCCCATCACAGGAGTGTATTGAGGATGGGGCAGTGGTTCCATAGGACCCCTGTTAACACTATTGGAGATATGTGGCCACAAGTGGCTCAGTGATAGAAAACACAGGGTGGTTATTAATGGTACATACTCAGATTGGGTCACTGTCACTAGTGGGGTACCACAGGGGTCAGTATTGGGCCCTATTCTCTTCAATATATTTATTATTGATATTGTAGAAGGCTTGCACAGTAAAATATCAATTTTTGCAGATGACACTAAACTGTGTAATGTAATTAACACAGATGAGGACAGTGCACTGCTACAGATGGATCTGGATAGCCTGGAGGCTGGGGCAGAGAAGTGGCAGATGAGGTTTAACACTGACACATTTAAGGTTATGAATATGGGAAGGCATAATGCAGGTCACCAGTACATAATAAATGGTAAAACATTGGGTAACTCTGACATGGAAAAGGACCTAGGAATTTTAGTGAACAGCAAACTAAGCTGTAGAAACCAGTGTCAGACAGCTGCTGCCAAGGCCAATAAGATAATGGGTTGCATCAAAAGGGGCATAGATGCCCGTGATGAGAACATAGTCCTGCCACTTTACAAATCACTAGTCAGACCACACATGGAGTACTGTGTACAGTTCTGGGCTCCTGTGAACAAGGCAGACATAGCAGAGCTGGAGAGGGTTCAGAGGAGGGCAACTAAAGTAATAACTGGAATGGGTGGACTACAGTATCGAGAAAGATTATCAAAATTAGGGTTATTCACTTTAGAAAAAAGACGACTGAGGGGGGATCTAATAACTATGTATAAATATCAGGACTATTACTGTGACGAGAGGACATCCTCTGCGCCTGGAGGAAAGAAGGTTTGTACACAAACATAGAAGAGGATTCTTTACGGTAAGAGCAAGTGAGACTATGGAACTCTCTGCCTGAGGAGGTGGTGAGGTGGTGATGGTAAGTTCACTAAAAGAGTTCAAGAGGGGCCTGGATGTATTTCTGGAGAGTAATAATATTACAGGTTATAGTTACTAGAGATGGGTCGTTGATCCAGGGAGTTATTCTGATTGCCTGATTGGAGTCGGGAAGGAATTTTTTCCCCTAAAGTGGGGAAAATTGCCTTCTACCTCACAGGGGTTTTTTGCCTTCCTCTGGATCAACTTGTAGGATAACAGGCCGAACTGGATGGACAGATGTCTTTTTTCGGCCTTATAAACTATGTTACTAGGTTACTATGTTACAAGCTCAAATGGTGTATAATGCTTGACTTTCCGCATGGGTAAAAGTGAAAATGAGTTTCAGATACAGTGTGTACCAGATGAGCCTGTGGCTCAATGGTAAGGATTTTGTTTTATTGTGTTGTAAATTTTGGGCTCAAGACCCACTACCAGACCAAAAAGAAGAATGACATTTTTTTTAAATAAGCTAGGTAGATGGTAAATTCAAGTGATGTTTGACTGTGATGTCTGACTTGACTCACTGTTCATGATCAAAGTCAGAATGAACTTCAGATATACTGTGTCAAATCATATCGCAACAGAAAAACCCCAGCTAGCAATAGCTAAGTTTATGGCTCCATGGAAGGCCTATGTATCACAGGCAAGCAGGCTTTCAGTTCACAAATAGGAGCGGTGAAGTTTCTTTTATATTTCTTAGCTAGAGGACAAATGCAAATGAGCATCGAACGTGAAATGCTGTGATGCTCTCCATTGCCCTGCGCTGTATTGCACAGGGCAAGGGTCTTTTTGTTTACATTTTTTACACTGCTATGTAGAGGCTTCCGCCTAGAAGTGTTGCCAGTGATGTCACTGGCGCTAATGGGTGGGATTTAGTGCTGCCCTAGCCTGTTTTACAGGCCAGGACAGCACTAAAGCACGTTCATTAGTGCCAATTAGAGATGAGTGAATGTTTCAAAATTTTGATTCAGTCGGTTCGCCACATTTTCCAAAACGATTCGATCCAAATTAACTTGTGGCGAATCGCGTTAAAAAACGGCTTCTTCCTGGCTGCAGAGAGCATGTATAGTGGTGTAGAACACTGTGCCCAGTAACATGCATATGGAGTCTTCTGTGGTAGTGAAACAATAATGTGAGTCAGTATGACATGCAGATGACAGGCATTGCTCTTAGAATCACTGCACACTTAACGTATTTGGGCAGTTATGGGGCAAAAACTGACCAAATAAGTGTGAACTCAGCCTTACAGGTCAATGTTAGTGCCAGGTATAAGGAACCGTGTAGAGGCCCATGATCCTACTATAATGTGAAAGAGCGCACTCCTTTTATTCACTGATTCCACATAGATTTCTACAGAACCTGTTCTACAAGTAGAGACCACCCCTCCTTCGCTGAAAGAGTGGAGTGGGTTTCAGCAGTAAGTTTGTGTTGCCGTCACTGATTATTTTGCCCTTCTTCTGATCCATTAGAACAATAACCCCAAAAAAAACAAATCCTGTCTGTGGAGCATCCGCCTTCATTCGGTAAGCATTTGGTCAGGAATGCATCAGTATTGCTAATGCCAAAAAAAACAGGAGTGGATACAAAACAAAGATGACATGTGAATGGAATATTTGTATGTCTTCTGTGTTTTGTACCCCCTCCTGCTTTTGGCTACCAAATCATGAGCCAATTCTGATGGGACCATGTCATACTGCCCTTACAGCTGCTACATAGACAGGATCCGTTATGTATCTCATTTTCTCTTTCTTCTGATAGATCTGAAGAAGGGTCTAATAAATGATGATGTCAGCCAGGCAGAAAGGCAAAATAGTGGCCTAGTAATGGAGTGGGGAGGGCGGGAACAACATGAGAAGTCCACAGAGTGGCCCAATGACATACTGGTGTGGTGGAAGCAGCGTGAGGAGACCACAGAGTGGTCAAATGACAGACTCTGGAGATGGCAGCAGCAGCAAGAGGGGGCCACAGAGTGGCACTATGACAGTGTGGAAGTGGCGGCAGTAACTGCATCAGTAGGTCACAGAGTGGCACAATGACAGACATGGCAAGGGTATCACCATTAATGTCTGTGCTTGAGGAATTGAAGTAGAATAAGTGTCAATTGTTGTCAACTTTGATCTGCTTGTACTGTAGAAGGTGTGACACAGTAGCACGACGACAGTGTGGAGGCAGCAGCATCAGAAGACTACAGAGTGGCACGATGACAGTGTGGACGCAGCAGCAGCATCAGGAGACTACAGAGTGGCACGATGACAGTGTGGACGCAGCAGCAGCATCAGGAGACTACAGAGTGGCATGATGACAGTGTGGAGGCAGCAGCATCTGGAGACTACAGAGTGGCATGACATCAGTTTGGAGGCAGCGGCAGCATCAGAAGACTACAGAGTGGCACAACAACAGTGTGGAGGCAGCCGCATCAGGGGACTACAGAGTGGAACGACGACAATGTTGAGGCAGAAGCAACATCAGGAGACTACAAAGTGGCACAACAACAGTGTGGAGGTGGCAGTGGCAGTAGCACTAACATCAGGAGACCACAGAGTGGCATGATGACAGTGTGGAGGCAGCAGCAGGAGACTATAGAGTGGCACAATGACAGTGTGGAGGTGGCAGTGGCAGCAGCATCAGGAGACCATAGAGTGGCAGGACAACATTGTGGAGGTGTCAGCAGCATCAGGAGACTACAGAGTGGCAGGATGACAGTGTGAAGGCAGCAGCATCAGGAGACCACAGAGTGGCAGGACGACAGAGTGGAGGCAGCAGCAGCAGGCTACAGAGTGGCACGACAACAGTGTGGAGGTAGCAGATGCATCAGGAGAGTACAGAGTGGCACAATGACAGTGTGGGGAAGTGGGTGGTAGTGTTGATCGAGCACCGTAGTGCTCGGGTCAAACACTAGGTGATGCTCGAGTACAATGGAAGTCAATGGGAGAACCCGAGCACTAAACCAGGCACCCCCTGCTCTGAAGAGGGGAGGGTGTCTGGTTCATAGGGAAAGGTCAGAAAATGATGGAAACACCACTGAAATGGTTTGGGAACAGCATGGGGAGGATGTCTGGATGCATCTTGGATGCATCTTGCATGTTGTCCGAGTATTACGCCACTTTTACAGAATTACAATTATAATCCCAAAACTGAAGATAAAATTGATTTTAGAGGAAAAATTGTTAGGACGCATATATTTACTTATATAAAGTGCAAGTGCTGCCAAAAAATACAAGGAAGAGGCACTCCGATACAACCGGTATATCACATAAAGGAGGACCTCATTCACATTGTGGTACAATTGTTTATGTCGTGGGACTCCTACACTCATAAAGCCTATGCACTAAGTGAAAGGGCTGCCAAAAATTACAAGGAACAGGCACTCCAATACACCATTTATTACACATAAAGGAGGGCACCAGACACACCCTTGAAAAATTATGATTGATGGCCTGCTGCTGACAATCAAAAACATTAAGGGCGAGTGCCTGCTGCTGATCTTACCGTCTAAAACATTAGGGGCGAGTGCCTGCTGCTGATCTGACCATGTAAAACATTAGGGGTGAGGGCCTGCTGCTGATCTGACCTTCTAAAACATTAGGGGCGAGTGCCTACTGCTGATCTGACCGTGTAAAACATTAGGGGTGAGGGCCTGCTGCTGATCTGACCATGTAAAACATTAGGGGTGAGGGCCTGCTGCTGATCTGACCGTGTAAAACATTAGGGGTGAGGGCCTGCTGCTGATCTGACCGTGTAAAACATTAGGGGTGAGGGCCTGCTGCTGATCTGACTGTCTAAAACATTAGAGGCGAGTGCCTGCTGCTGATCTGACCGTGTGAAAACATTAGGGGTGAGGGCCTGCTGCTAATCTGACCGTCTAAAACATTATGGGTGAGGGCCTGCTGGTAACTCTCTTAAAAATTATGGGTGAGGTTCTGCTGGTGACTCTCTTAAAAATTATGGGTGAGCGCCTGCTAATGACCCTCTAAAAAATTAAGGCGTGAGGGCCTGCTGGTGAACCTTTTAAAAATGTAAAGACGAGGGCAGCCTAATAAGCAGTTTGATATGATGGAGGAAGAGGACGAGAAGAGGAAGGGGTGCATGGGAATACAGTGTATTCAATACACCCTAAAAGCCACATTTAAAGTTCCTTTATGTTCAGCCGCTTTCCTCTGATGGGGTAGCGAAGTCAGGGGCAATCCAGGCCTTGTTCATTTTGATAAGCGTCAACCTGTCAGCATTTTCAGTTGACAGGCGGATGCGCTTATCAGCCCTAAATACCCGCTCCGACAAAACGCTGGCGGCAGGGCAGGCCAGCACCTCCAAGGCGTAGAGCGCCAGTTCATGCCACGTGTCCAGCTTAGACACCCAATAATTATAAGGCACAGAGGGATCACTGAGGACGTTGACACAGTCAGCTAGGAACTCCTTCACCATCTTTGAAAAACTTTTCACTCCTTGTGACACTAGGCCACTTATCAGGGTGATGGTGCTGGCGGGGTGTCATGAAACTGTCCCAGGCCTTGGAGAGTGTCGCCCTGCTTCTGTTGGAACTGCTGTGTGTTCCCCTCATCGAACCTGCTATGGGTACTACCCTCTGTAGCAGGGGCACCCATCTCCTGCTCCTCCTCTTCCTCCTCCTCCAATTCGCGCTGAGAAGACGAACCGAGGGTGGTCTGGCTATCACCCTCTGTAGTGTCTTCCCCCATTTCCACCTCTTCCACATGCAAAGCGTTCGCCTTTATTGTGAGCGTTTCTGTAGACACAGAAGTGGTATGGTTACGCTGATAATAGCGCTATTGCCGCTCACCATCTGTGTAGATTCATCAAAGTTGCGTAAAACCTCACAGAAGTCAGACATCCATGCCCACTTGTTGCTTGTGAAGAGCGGAAGCTGACTGGAAAGGGGACGACCGTGTTGCAGCTAGTATTCCACTACTGCCCTCTATTGCTCACAAAGCCTGCCCAATATGTGGAACGTGGAGTTCCAGTGCGCGCTCAGGTTGCACAGCAGTCGGTGAGCTGGCAAGTGGAAGCGCTGCTGCAGCGTTGCCAGACCGGCGGAAGCTGTAGGTGACTTTCGGAAATGTTCACACAGGCGGCGCACCTTCACCAGTAGCTCAGGCAAATTGGGGTAGGTTTTCAGAAACCGCTGAACCACTAAGTTGAAGAAGTGAGCCAGGCATGGTATGTATGTGAGCTTGCCGAGCTGCAAAGCCGCCATTAAGTTGCGGCCGTTATCAGACACAACCATGCCTGGCTGTAGGTTGAGTGGTGAGAGCCACAGCTCAGCCTGGTCCCTTATGCCCTGCCACAACTCTACGGCGGTGTGCTGTTTGTCACCTAAGCAAACAAGTTTCAGCACAGCCTGTTGCCGCTTCCCGACTGCTGTGCTACACTGCTTCCAGCTACTGACTGAAGTCTGACTGGTGCTGCAAGATGAGAATTCAGAGGTGGAAGTGGAGGAGGAGATGGAGGAAGAGAAGGAGCGGTTCCAGCCGCTACTGTAGGTGGTGGCGGAAGTCCGGATGGAAGTAGGGCCAGCAATCCTTGGCGTCGGTAGCACCTGTGCCATCCCAGGGTACGACTCACTCCCAGCCTCAACAACGTTCACCCAGTGTGCCATCAGGGAAATGTAACGTCCCTGGCCAAGACTTGTCCATGTGTCAGTCGTTAAGTGGGCCTTCCCCGTAACTGCGTTGGTAAGGTGGTAGGGTGGTAAGGTTGGTAGGGCACGGGTTATGTTTCGGGACACATGCTGGTGTAAGGCGGGGACGGCACACTGGGAAAAATAGTGGCGGCTGGGGACTGCATAACGAGGGACAGCCGCCACTATCAGGCTGCGAAAAGCCTCAGTGTCCACCAGCCTAAACGACAACATTTCCAGGGCCAGCAATTTGGAAAGTTGCGCGTTTAGTGCTATGGCCTGTGGGTGGCTGGGTATTTGCGCTTGCGTTCAAATGCCTGGGGTAAGGACATCTGTACGCTGCGCTTGGACACAGAAGTGGACATGCTCGCTGATGGTGCTTGCGAAAGTCCAGGTGCAGGGCGGGAGGCATCTGGGCCTGCGTCTTGGACAGCACGTAACACAGGGGAAGAGGATGCAGTGGTGTGACCCGCAGACACCGATTGTGGACCCAGGCATTCGGTCAGGTTGCTAATGTTCACGCCCCTGCTCATTTTGGTACAGCACAGGTTGCAAATTACAATTCTTTTATCGTCAGCACTTTCCTCAAAAAAGCGCCAGACTGCGGAACACCTACCCCTTGGCAAGGGAGATTGCTGCAAGGGGGTGCTCAGGGGAACAGTTGTGGGCCTGTTTGGTGTGGCCTGCCTTCTCCCTTTTGTCACCCCACTGCCTCTTCCAGCCTGTTACGGTGCTGCGGATCCCTCCCCCTCTGTACTGCTGTCCTCGCTCGACTTGCCACTTTCCCAGGTTGGGTCAGCGATTTCATCGTCCACCACCTCCTCTTCCACTTTATCACTCTGGTCCTCCTCCTGACATGTTGACCTAACAAGAACCTGACTTAACTGTGTCTCATCCTCATTATCAACCTCTTGAGACACTAATTGCCCTTGACTTATTGGCAACTGTGTATCATCATCATCATCCACCTCATGAGACACTAATTGCCGTTCCTCACTGTCATCTTCTTCAGACTGTGGATGCTCATGAGTTTGGGAATCAGGGCACAACATCTCCTCATGTCCCTCTTCAGGCGGCTTAGCGAGAGGCCCAAATCAAGGAACGGCGATGAAAAATGCTCCTTGGAATATCCGAGTGTGGGATCACTTGTTTGCCCAGACTCTCCATGGTGGGAGGAAGGAGGATAAGGGTGAGGATTCTGTTGACCAGACTCTTGGCTACTGAGACTGGACTTTGTGGAAGAGAGGGTGGTGCTTAACCGACTGGAAGCATTATCTGCTGCAATCCAACCGACTATCTGGTCGCACTGGTGTGGCGTCAAGAGTGGTGTCTTGCGCTGCCCTGCCAACTGAGACATGAAGCTAGGAGTTTTGGATGACTTTGTTTCTTGTGCTCTGCCAACAGGCATAGTTTCACCGCGCCCAGAGCCATGGCCTCTGCGTGCACCATCAGCAGCACGCACACTTCCCTGTCCCTTACTGCTCGCCTTGCGCATATTAAATAGTATATATGCAAATTTGTCACAAGTACAGTAGCGCAGATTTTTTTTTTAAGTGTATGAGCAGAAAAATTACACCGAAAGTCAGAAATATTTCGAATGCGTAAACGTTATGCAGCAGACGCAGCGCAGGTAATGTCGCCTTGATTAGCGGCAGAAAAAAATACACTGGATGTCAGGTATTTAGGATACACAAACGTTATGCAGCAGACGCTGCGCAGGTAATGTCGCCTTGATTAGCGGCAGAAAAAATTACACTGAATGTCAGGTATTAAGGATACACAAACGTTATGCAGCAGACGCTGTGCAGGTAATGTCGCCTTAATTAGCGGCAGAAAAAAATACACTGGATTTCAGGGATTTAAGATACACAAACGTTATACAGCACACGCAGCACAGGTAATGTCTCCTTGATTAGCGGCAGAAAAAAATACACTGGATGTCAGGTATTTAAGATACACAAACGTTATACAGCACACGCAGCACAGGTAATGTCGCCTTGATTAGCGGCAGAAAAAAATACACTGGATGTCAGGTATTTAGGATACACCAACATTATACAGCAGAGGCTGCGCAGGTGATGTTAAGATCAGGCAAATTTGCGCAATTCTTGCCCCCCCAAAAAAATATATTGCAGCCAGATGAAACAATAGTCCTTAAAAGGACTTCTGGGCCTTTTGAAACGGAAATCTAACCCTGCCTAACAAATTCCTATCCCTACACTATCTGTCCCTCCTTGCAGCAGCTCTCGCTGACTAAGACTGAGCAGGGTCACATGTCACTGGGTGCTATATAGCACCCGATGACGCGTTCTCGACCAGCCAATCACTGTAATGCCAGTAGCCAACATAACTATGGCATTACAGTGAATGCCAGTGCCTCCCCACACGCTGATTGGCTGCGTAGCAGCCAAGAAACGTGCGGGGAGAGGACTCGAGCAGTGTGCCAAGCATCGCCATGCTCAAGTAAAACAAGTGCTCGGGCGAGCATGCTCACCCAACACTAGTGGGTGGCAATAACAGTACTGAGGCAGGTAGCCAGAAGAAACCGGTCTCTATTCAAGGCAGCATGGATGATCTAATTTGATGTATCAGGCATTGGTGGGTGGAAATCCTGGCTGATCCATGTCTGATTCATCTTGACAAAGGTCAGTCTCTCCACATTTTGGGTGGACAGGCAAGTTCTCCTTGGGTAACTATGGCCCCCGCCGCACTAAACACCCACTCTGATGCCACACTACTGGCCGGGCAGGACAACTTTTCCAGAGAAAACTCGGCCAGTTGCGGCCAAAAATCCAGTTTGGCTGCCCAGTAGTCCAGCGGATCTTCAATGTGGGGTGACAGGGCGCTGTCAAGCATTCCACCAACTGCTGGTTCAGGTCCTGCTCCAGGTCTAGCTGATGCTGCTGGTGAGTAGTTTCTTCACTATGGGGGTGAAGAAAGCTGCTCATCAGTGACTCTAGACTCAGCCTGCAGCTGAAGGAGCTGGTACTGCTCCACCCAATCACCCCCTCCCAGCAGCCATGGCAGTGGAATGTGAGCACAGAGGGCCCCCCTGGTTAGACCTGCGAGAGGATGGACGATGACACAGATAGGCAGCAGACAACTCACTACATAGGATGTCTCTATAGTAGTTCAGTTTGTCCTCCCTCTCAGTGGGTATAAAAAAGGCCCCCCATTTTGGACCGGTAGCGAGGGTCTAACATGGTGTAGAGCCAGTAGTCATCCCTCTGCCGAATGCTGACAATTCAGCTGTCACTACGCAAGCAAGAGAGCATGCATCGAGCCATTTGCACAAGTGACTTGGAGGAACTCCCCGTCTCCATCTCCACTGCATACTGCCATGGTGTGTCTAGGTCCTCTGCTACATCTTCCTCATCGCCCTGTAACTCCTCTGGCTGCTCCTGCTCCTCCTCTCCTGTCACCTGTGTAGAAAAACCACCCATTTCCCTATGCATTGTTTGTGCTCGAATGTCCTCCTCTTCTTCCTCCTCCTTCAGTTCAGTCCCCACAGGGCTCATGTGGCTGTGAGATGTAGTCGCCACATCTCTTGTCCCCTGACCAGCCAGATTTACTAGCATCTTTTCCAAGATATGAATGAGTGGGGTGACGTTGTTCATCCCTTACTCCTGGCGACTGACAAATTAAGTGGCCTCCTCAAATGGCACGAGCAAACCGCAGGTGTCACGCATAAGCTGCCACTAGAGGTAAGTTCTAGACTTGACCGTGGCGAATCAATGGATGTCGTATATCTGGACTTCTCCAAAGCATTTGACACTGTACAACATAAAAGGTTAGTATATAAAATGAGAATGCTTGGCCTGGGAGAAAATGTCTGTATGTGGGTAAGTAACTGGCTCAGTGACAGAAAACAGAGGGTGGTTATTAACGGCACATACTCAGACAGGTAAAGAATAGGAATATTGTACTATTATTCACTATTGAATCTACATTTATTGGCCTAGGCTAACTATATAGAGTTTGTTCCTATTAATACATCTGTTCCCCTCCTTTTTTCAATATTTTCTTGATAATGTTAAATCTGTTGGAATATGCAGTCTCTCTTACTCATACAACGAAATTAGGCCAAAATGTGCCAATACTTCCCATGCTGTGGCCTCTGCGCATGTCTGTAAGCTCCGATCATGTGACCGGAGTTCTGATCACGTGACTGCGTCCGATTACGCGCGCTTATGCCTTATAAAAGGAGCGCCTGCGCTGTAGTGTCTTGCAAACGCTGACCACACACTTCCACTATCCACCAACAGTATGTGAATAGTTTTCTGTATATACTGACTAATTTGTATTTGTTTTCAATATGACTTCCTCTGGGCCATTTGACTCATTATTGTCTCCAATTTTTACTTATGCTATTCATACCTATACAGGATGCAATTACAAGTCTTTATACCTACTGTAGCTACAATTCTAATATATAGTAACATAGTAACATAGTTTGTAAGGCCGAAAAAAGACATCTGTCCATCCAGTTCAGCCTGTTTTCCTACAAGTTGATCCAGAGGAAGGCAAAAACCCCTGTGAGGTAGAAGCCAATTTTCCTCACTTTAGGGGAAAAAATTCCTTCCCGACTCCAATCAGGCAATCAGAATAACTCCCTGGATCAACGACCCCTCTCTAGTAACTATAACCTGTAATATTATTACCATCCAGAATTACATCCAGGCCCTTCTTGAACTCTTTTAGTGAACTTACCATCACCACCTCCTCAGGCAGAGAGTTCCACAGTTTCACTGCTCTTACCGTAAAGAATCCTCTTCTATGTTTATGTACAAACCTTCTTTCCTCCAGAAGCAGAGGATGTCCCCTCGTCACAGTCACAGTCCTCGGGATAAATAGATGATGGGAGAGATCTCTGTACTGACCCCTGATATATTTATACATAGTTATTAGATCTCCCCTCAGTCGTCTTTTTTCTAAAGTGAATAACCCTAATTTTGATAATCTTTCTGGGTACTGTAGTCCACCCATTCCAGTTATTACTTTAGTTGCCCTCCTCTGAACCCTCTCCAGCTCTGCTATGTCTGCCTTGTTCACAGGAGCCCAGAACTGTACACAGTACTCCATGTGTGGTCTGACTAGTGATTTGTAAAGTGGCAGGACTATGTTCTCATCACGGGCATCTATGCCCCTTTTGATGCAACCCATTATCTTATTGGCCTTGGCAGCAGCTGTCTGGCACTGGCTTCTACAGCTTAGTTTGCTGTTCACTAAAATTCCTAGGTCCTTTTCCATGTCAGAGTTACCCAATGCTTTACCATTTAGTATGTACTGGTGACTTGCATTATTCCTTCCCATATGCATAACCTTACATTTGTCAGTGTTAAACCTCATCTGCCACTTTTCTGACCAAGCCTCCAGTCTATCCAGATCCTGCTGTAGCAGTGCACTGTCCTCCTCTGTGTTAATTACTTTACACAGTTTAGTGTCATCTGCAAATATGATATTTTACTATGCAAACCTTCTACAATATCATTAATAAATATATTGAAGAGAATAGGACCCAATACAGACCCCTGTGGTACCCCACTAGTGACAGTGACCCAATCTGAGTATCTACTGTTAATAACCACCCTCTGTTTTCTATCACTGAGCCAGTTACTTACCCACATACAGACATTTTCTCCCAGGCCAAGCATTCTCATTTTGTATACTAACCTTTTATGTGGTACCGTGTCAAACGCTTTGGAGAAGTCCAAATATACGACATCCATTGAGTCGCCGCGGTCAAGTCTAGAACTTACCTCCTCATAGAAACTGATTAAATTGGTTTGACATGACCGATCCCTCATGAAGCCATGCTGATACGGAGTTATTTGCTTATTTTCATTGAGGTACTCCAAGATAGCATCTCTCAAAAAACCTTCAAACAGTTTACCCACAACAGAAATTAAACTTACCGGCCTATAGTTTCCGGGCTCTGTTTTTGGACCCTTTTTGAATATTGGCACCACATTTGCTATGCGCCAATCCTGTGGAACACTCCCCGTCAGTATAGAGTCCTTAAATAACACATGTACTTATATGGTGATGTTGGCATCTATATTCCATGGTTATTTATTATATACCTTTTCATCTATTTGTTAGATTATTTCTTAATTCTCATAGATCCATGTTATTATTTGCCACACACTAATATTTTTACATATGTGGATTATACTACATGTGAAACTATTATATGGCTATTATCTAGCTTTGATTATGACTGCGCCACATTATCAATACATTTGAGCATTTTGATACTATAATTCTTATTTTCTGGCATAAAATACTGCCGTTCATTTATCGATTCCTTTTGGACTACATTAACAGTCATATAGTCTATATGTTTGTAATTTTGTCATTTGTATGTTATTTTGTATGTCATCTAACTTTTAGAATTCTGTCTTGTATACTAATTGTATGTCGTATATGTTATTTTAGGCCGTGATCAAGGTCCGGGATGGACCGAAACATTGGCCTTGTTTGCAGCCAGCCTTGCATGCAGCCAGAGTTCCTTCCTCCATGTCCTAACACGTGCAGCAGCCATTTTAGGAAAAAAAAATGCGATTCGTTACCGCAAAGCATCAAGAAATTTGGATTTGGTGCGAAACGAATAAATCCTGTCAGCTTCTATTTGCGCATTTCTAGTGCCAATGACATCATCGGGAAGACTGCTAGACAGAAACTTCCACTTATCAGAGACCCAGTATGTCCCTGGATCTGCAGAAAAAGCCCTTGTCCTGCCCGATTCAGCGCAGGGCAAGGGAGAGCATTGGAGTATGAAATGCTCCGAAGCTCATCTCAGAGGGGCTGCCTGGACAAAGAAGGTGATATGTCTGGGTTCAGCTCTGAACACACAGCAGGACAAGTTACTTCACAACACTGAGGTAAAGGGCTGGAATGGAGTTTATCAGGAGACATGAAGTACAGAGAGGACAGACTCTGGTAATGTAAACTGCATACAAGAGCTGCTGTTTATTACCACACCCCATCCTCCTGTCTGTACTTCATGTCTCCTCATGATCTCCATTCCTACAGAGATTCAGCTAAAGATCTTATCACCTGTATTCAGGATCATAATCCCTGACAAGCAGAGCAGAGAGGAGGATGAGGCAGCTCTTTACCTCAGTGTTGTGAAGTAACTTGTCCTGCTGTGTGATTAGGACAGGTTCTGTGTTTAATAATAGGACGGCGGCCATTTTGTTTCTCCTAATCATTGCTCCTCAGACAAAACGAGCCATTATAACTAGAGATGAGTGAGCATACTTGTCCGAGCTTGGTGCTCGTTCGAGTATTAGGGTACTCGTAAGTGCTCGCTGCTCGGACGAGTATCTCGCCATGCTCGAGGAAATGGCAACTTCCGCATTGTGCATTTTTGGCGCCTAAAAACTCAGCCAATCACAAGCCAAGAAACTCTGCGGTACACCCAGCATCACGTGGGGCCCTTACATGTCGATAGCAAGGTTTGGCTGGCCTGATCAGGTGACCCTGGAATATACTAGTGACTGGCCGCGGTGCTCGGCTCAGATGCTGTCTGGATGTCGTTAGGGATAGAGCTGCTGCGTTTCAGGGAGAGTGTTAGGGCCTGCATTTAGTTCTCTGTTAGGCAGGAATCACCCACAAAGAACCCAACAGCCCTTCTAAGGGCTACGAGACATTTTTTTTTTGTCTCCTGGCTTGGCTGGCTGGCTGGCACTAGTAGTGCAGCTATCGCCATATATAACCCCCTTTTTTTCATGTTATATCTCAGTGATACAAATCCATTTCACACAGCAGTGTGGAACCATTCTGTGTGTCACAGTTCAGCTGTCCACTCACTCCAATCCGTATTTTCTGTCTAGGTGACACTTTCTGTACGTCACTTAATACAACCAAGTCTTTTGCTGCCTGTCACGTATATAGCTTGATCCAAAAAATCTCTGTGCGACATTTGTCTGGGTCGCAGTCTAAATAGCCACCGTCAGTAGGGTGTCAGTTAGCTCTACGATAGTTTCTGCACGTCACGTTCCCAAAAAAACAAAACTCCAAAAAAAAAAATGTAAAAAAAATAGTTTTTTAGTTGTTTTAGCTCAGTGATACAAATCCATTTCACACAGCTGCGTGGAACCATTCTGTGTGTCACAGTTCATTACACTCACTCCTATCCGCATTTTCTGTCCAGGTGACACTTTCTGTACGTCACTTAATACAACCAAGTCTTTTGCTGCCTGTCACGTATATAGCTTGATCCCAAAAATCTCTGTGCGACATTTGTCTGGGTCACAGTCTAAATAGCCACCGTCAGTAGGGTGTCAGTCAGCTCTACGATAGTTTCTGCACGTCACATTCCAAAAAAACAAAACTCCAAAAAAAAATTTAAAAAAATATTTTTTTAGTTGTTTTAGCTCAGTGATACAAATCCATTTCACACAGCTGCGTGGAACCATTCTGTGTGTCACAGTTCATTACACTCACTCCTATCCGTATTTTCTGTCCAGGTGACACTTTCTGTACATCACTTAATACAACCAAGTCTTTTGCTGCCTGTCACGTATATAGCTTGATCCCAAAAATCTCTGTGCGACATTTGTCTGGGTCGCAGTCTAAATAGCCACCGTCAGTAGGGTGTCAGTTAGCTCTACGATAGTTTCTGCACGTCACGTTCCAAAAAAACAAAACTCCAAAAAAAAATTTTTTAAAAAATATTTTTTAGTTGTTTTAGCTCAGT